>PVKP010001609.1:0-141791 GCA_004027715.1 Plecturocebus donacophilus | reverse complement strand
CCTCTCTAAGTTGTCCATTCTCGTGAGCCTTTCGTTAAATCTTCTTTCAACGTTCTTAGTTTCTTTGCATTGGGTTAGAACATGTTCTTTTAGCTCACAGAAGTTTCTTATTATCCACCTTCTGAAGCCTGATTCTGTGAGTTCATCACACTCATCCTCCATCAAGCCTTGTTCTCTTGCTGATGAGGAGCTGCGATCCTCGGTAGGAGGAGAGGCATTCTGATTTCGGGTGTTCTCAGCCTTTTTGCACTGGTTTCTTCCCATTTTTGTGGATTTATCCACCTGTCGTCTTTGTAATTGCCGACTTTCAGATTGGGTCTCTGAATGGACGTCTGGCTTGTTGGTGATGAAGTTTTTTCTGTTTCTTAGTTTTCCTTCAGTGTACGCCCCTTCCCCACAGAGCTAGGTCTTCCCAGGTTCGGCTGTGCTTGCTGTGAAACTCTCAGTCCTCAGCGCTTTCAATTGCTGTTCTTGTGGGGATGGGACCAGCCAAGCCCGACTAAAAGGGCACCCAGTCCTGTACACTCTGCACTGAGAAGCGCTGCACCGGGGTGCCGGCAAAACAGCCGCGCTGTCCAAAAGAGTCGTGCTGGCAGCCCATGTGGCTCCTCTGCCGAGAATCTCCCACTTTGTGGGCAACAAAAATTCGTCTGAAATTGCTGCGTCCACTTGCTCTCTGCGCTTTCACTGGGAGCTACAATCCTGAGCTGCTGCTACGCGGCCATCTTGGATCTCTCTCCGCCCGGTGATGAAGTTGTTCTGTTTCTTAGTTTTCCTTTGGCGGACACCCGTTCACCACAGAGCTGGACCTTCCCAGGTTCGGCTGTGCTTGCTGTGAAACTCTCAGTCTTCAGCACTTCCAATTGCTGTTCTCCTTGTGGGGATGGGACCAGCCAAGCCTGACTAAAAGGGCACCCAGTCCGTACACTCCGCACTGAGAAGCGCTGTGCCAGGACGCCAGCAAAACCGCGGCGCCGGCCAAGAGTCGCACTGGCGACCGGTAGGGCTCTTCTGCCGGGAAGCTCCAAGTCTGTGGGCAACAAAAATTCGTCTGAAAGTGTGACATCCACTAGCTCTCTGAACTTTCCCTGGGAGCTACCGTCCTGAGCTGTTGCTAATCGGCCATCTTGAGTCTCTCCTTCAATCAACTACTAATGAAATTGTTCTAAATGAATTACTTCTCTGGGAAGGATAATTATTATTTTTAATGAATGATTAATATATGAGTTCTGGCTAAATGTTAATACTTACTGTGTTTCATATATACACATTTGTATGTGTCTGAGTGTGATGTGTGTTGGCTAAATGTTAATACTACTGTGTTTCATATATACACATTTGTATGTGTCTGAGTGTGATGTGTGTGTGTATGTATACTGCTTTATCAGATGTTTTTTTTTAAAAATGTATTTTATTATTTCAGTAATTATTGCTAGAATGCTTGTTCATCATTTTTCCACTAAATCAAAATATTCTGAAGGAGATCTTAAATAATTATTTATACATAATTATGAGAAGTCTTAAAATCATCTAGGACACCTACTTACATTTTATCAGGTCACTTATGTCTTATTTATAAGGTAGAAACCCAGTTTTTTCTTTAGTTCTAAAAGTTTGTTGTTTTTACCTTTTTAAAAACTTCATACATTGTAATTGTAAATATTTTTGGGGTGCAATTTGATGTTTACTGTTGTACAGTGATCAAATTAGGGTATTAGCACATCCATCAACTAATGAATTTATCGTTTCTTTGTGGTGAGAATATGGAAAAGCCTCTCTTCTAACTATTTTCTTCTATGCTTTACTGTTGGCTGTAGTCACCCTGCTGGGCAATAGAACACCAGAACTTATTCCTTATATCTAATTATAACTTTGTACCTGTTGAACAACCTCTTTTTATCCTCCCTTTATGTATCCCCTCCACAGTCTCTAGTAACCACTGTTCTACTCTCTGCTCCTATATTTTCAACTTTTTTCCTAAGATTCCACATGAGTAAGATTGTGTGGTATTTGACTTTCTGTGTTTGGCTTATTTCACTTAATGTAACATCTTCCAGCTTCTTCAATGTTGTCACAACTGACAGGATTTCATTCTTTTTTTTTTTTTAACTGAATAATATTCTATGGTGCATATATACCATGTTTTATTTATGCATTCATTGTTGTACACTTAGGTTAATTCTGTATCTTGTCTCTTGTAAATAGTGCTACAATAAATGTGGGAGTTCAACTGTCTTTTATACTGATTTTATTTCCTTTGGATATATACACAGTGGTGAGATTGTGAGTAGTTCTATTTTTAGTTTTTTGAGAAACCTCCATACTTTAAAAATAGTAGCTATGCTAATTTACAGTTCTACCAGTACTATGTAAGTGTACCCTTTTCTCAATATCTTTACTAATACTTGTTTTAGTTTGTATTCTTGATAATGGCTTTTCTAACTGGAATGAGACGACATCTTATTGGGTTTTGATTTGTATTTCCCTGATTAATGATGTTGTACATTCTTTCATAGAACTGTTGGCCATTGGTGTGTCTTCAGAAATGTTGGCTAAGGACTTTTGCCAATTTTTAAATTACATTTTTTAAAACTATTGAGGTAATTTCCTTTTATATTCTGGATGTTAACTCCTAATCAGATGTATCATTTGCAGATATTTTCTCCCATTGTGTAGGTTAACTCTTCACTCTGTTGTTTTCTTTGCTGTGCAAAAGCTTTTTAATTTGATATAATCACATTTATCTCTTTCTGCTTTTGCTGCTTGTGCATTTGAAGTCTTATTTAGAAAATCCTTGCCCAGCCCAATGTACTAAAGATCTTCCTGCATATTTTCTTCTAGTATTTTCATACTTTGGGTTTTACATTGAAGTCTTTATTTTGATTTTATTTTTGTATATAATGAGAGGTAGGGGGGTCTAGTCTCATTCTTCTGAATGTGGATATCTAATTTTTCTAGCACCATTTATTGATAATACTGTCTTTCTCCAATGTGTGTCCTTGGAACCTTTGTCACAAAATCAGTTGGCTGACTTTGGGGTGGAATAAGATGGCAGAATAGAAGCCTCCACCAGTCTTCTGCATGGACACCAATTTAACAACTATCTGGACACAAAAAACCACCTTTATAAGAATAAAAATCAGATGAGCACTCATAATACCTGGTTTTAACTTCATATCACTGAAAAGAACATTGAAGAGGTAGGAAAAACAGTTTTCAATTGCAGACACCACCCCTCTCATGTCCCCAAGCAGCAGTGGCATGGCATGGAAAGCATTTTGGTGCACTGGGGAGAGGGAGATCACAGCATTTGTGAGGCACTGAACCTAGTGCTGCCCTATTACAACAGAAAACAAAATGGGACGGAAACAGCTGACACCCACCCACATAGGGAGAATTGAAAGCAACCCTAGCCAAAGAGGAATTAAAGATTTCAGCAGTAGGAACCTGAGTTCTTGCAAGCCTCAACACAGCAGGCTAAAGTACTCTGGGGCTCTAAATAATCTTGAAAAGCAGTCCAGGCCACAAGGATTTCAACTCCTATGTGAGTAGTGCTGCTAAACTAGGCCCAGAGACAGTGGACTGGAAGGGGCACGTGACCTACTGAGGCATCTGCTGGGGCAGCTTAGGGAATGCTGGCATCACCCTTCCCCTAACCCCAGGATACACAGCTCACAGCTACAAAAGAGAGTCCTTCCCTTTGCTTGAGAAGAGAAGGGGAAAAAATGAGGAGGACTTTGTCTTGCATCTTGGATACGAACTCAGCCACAACACGATAGAGCACCAGTCAGAGTTGTGAGCCCTCTTTCTAGGCCCTAGCTCCTGGAAAACATTTGTAGACACTCATTGCATCAGAAAGCACCTGTTGGCTTGAATGGAAGGACCCAATCCTGGCAAGAGTCATTACCTGCTAACTGAAGATCCCTTGTGTCCTGCATAACCACCAGCAACACCCAGGTACTACACTGAGGGCCTTGGGTAAGATTCTGAGACTTACTGGCTTCAGGTGAGACTCAGAACATTCCCAGCTGTGGTGGCTGTGAAGCAAGACTTCTTCCACTTGAGAAAAGCAGAAAGAAATGCAAAGCAGACATTCGCACATTAGGCAGCAGCTTGGCTACAGAGGGTAGAGCACCAAACAGGCTCTTGGAGCCCCAATTTCAGGACTTGGCCCTTAGATGGTATTTCTGGACTTGCCCTGGGCACAGAGCCCACTGCTCTGAACGGTGACTCCCAGGTCAAGCAGCATTAACTACAAGTGGACTGAAGAAACTTTGGGCCTCAAGGGAATATTGGTGTTAGTCTTACAGTACTCCTCATGAGCCTGTGTGGCAGTGGCCACGAGTGAGGCTCCTCTGTTTTTGGAAAGGAGCAGAAAGAGTGGAGAAGGACTGAATCTTGTGGTTTGAGTGCCACAGTATTCGGCCCCAATACAATAAAATACCAGGTAGAGTTCTAAAGTTTCTGACTCTAGTTCCTAGCTGCCGGACAATACCTCTGGACACACCCATGGCTTGGGGAAACTCACCAACTTGAAAGGAAGGACACAGGCCTGGCTGGCTTTGCTACCTGCTGATTGTGACACCCCAGGGCCTTGACTGAACGTAGGCTATAGCCAAGGAGTGGTTACTACAGGCCTTGGGCAAGACCTAGTGCTGTGCTGGCGTCAGATCTGACACAGTACAGTCCTAGTGGTAGTCACAGGAGTGCTTGTGTCACCCCACCCCCAGCTCCAGGTGACTCAAAACAGAGAGAGGCTCCATTAATTGAGGTGAATATAAGGAAAGAGAATAAGAGACCCTGCCTGATAATCCAGAGAATTCTTCCAAATCTAGTCCAAGACCACCAAGGTGGTACCTCTATGAAGATGCAAGTATCACAGTATTACTGGGCTTGGAGTACACCCTAAAGCAGGTAGAGCTTAGATCACAACACCCAAGTCCTTTAAAATACCTGGAAAGCCTTCCCAAGAAGGTGCAAATAATCTTAGACTGAGAAAATACAATAAATACCTAACTCTTCAATGCCAAGACACCAAAGAAAATCTGCAAGCATCAACACCATCCAGGAAAACATGACCTCACAAAATTAACTAAATAAGTCAGCAGGGACCAGTCCTGGAAACACAGAAATATATGACCTTTCAGAGAATGCAAAATAGCTGTCTTGGGGAAACACAAAGAAATTCAAGATAACACAGAGAAGAAACTCAGAATCCTATCTCATAAATTTTAACAAAGAGATTGAAACAACTAAAAAGAATCAGGCAAAAAATCTGGAGCTGAAAAATGCAACTGGTATACTGAAGAATGCATTTGAGCCTTTTGATAGCAGAATTGATCAAGCAGAATAAAGAATTACTGAGCTTGAAGACTGATTATTTAAAAATATATAGTCAGAGAAGACAAAAGAAAAAAGAATTAAAAACAATGAAGCACACCTATGGGATCTAGAAAGTAGACTGAAAAGGGCAAACCTAGGAGTTATTGGCCTTAAAGAGGAGGTAAATAAAGAAATAGAGGTACAAAGTTTATTCAAAGAGATAATAATGAGAGTTTCTCAAATCTAGAGGAAGTTATCAATATGCACGTATAAGAAGATTGTAGAACACCAAGCAGATTTAATCCAAAGAAGGGTACCTCAAGCTACTTATTAATGAGACTCCCAAAGATCAAAGAAAAAGAAAGGATCCTAAAAGCAGTAAGAGAAAAGAAACAAGAATATGAAATGGAGCTCCAATACATCTAGCAACAGACTTTTCCATGGAAGTCTTACGGGCCAGGGGAAAGAGTGGTATGACATTTAAAGTACTGAAGGAAAAAATATTTTACCCTAGATAGTACATCCAGTGAAAATATCCTTCACACATGAAGTAGAAATTTTCTTGATTCTATTTGCAGATAGCTCACTATTAGTATACAGTAACACTACTGGTTTTTGTATGTTAATTTTGTATCCTGAAACTATATTGAATTTGTTTATTAGTTCTAACAGTTTTAGGTGGACTCTTCAGAGTTTTCTATATTTAAGATCATGTTGTCAGCAAATAGGAACAATTTGGTTTCTTCCTTTCCTGTTTGGATTTTTTTTTTTTGTCTTGTCTAATTGCTCTGGCTAGAACTTTCATTCCTATGTTGAATAAAAGTAGTGAAAGTGGGCAACTTTGTCGTGTTCTTTTTTTTTTTTAATTTTTTGAGACAGAATCTCACTCTGTTGTCCAGGCTGGAGTGCAGTGGCATGATCTCACTCACAGCACCTCCAACTCCCGGGCTCAAGTGATTATCATGCTTCAGCCTCCAGGTAGCTGGGATCACAAGCATGCACCACCATGCCCAGCTTATTTTTGTATTTTTAGTTTCACCGCGTTGTCCAGGCTTACTCCTGAGCTCAAGTGATCTCCCTGCCTAGGCCTTCCAAAGTGCTGGAGTTATAGGTGTGAGCCTCCACACCCAGCCTTTCTCTTGTTCTTAATCTTAATATTCAGCATGATGTTATCTGTGCATTTGTCAAGTGTGGCCTTTATTTGTGTTGAGGTAGATACCTTCTGTTTCAATTTGTTGATCGTTTGTCAGGAAGGGATGTTGAATTTTGTCAAATGTTTTTTTTTGTGTCTGTTGAAATGATTATGTTGTTTTTGTCTTCCTTTTAATGTGTGTCACTTTTATTCATTTGTGTATGTTGAACTATCTTTGCTTCCCTGGGGTGTGTCCCACTTTATTATACTGAACGATCTTTTTAATGTAATTTTGAATTTGGTTTGCTAGTATCTTTTTGGGAGTTTTCACATCTATATTTTTTAGGAATATTGGCCTGTAGTTTGCTTTTTCCTTGTGGTGTCCTTCTCTGGCTTTGAAATCACAATAATGCTGGCTTTGTAAAATGAGTTTAGAATTGTTTCTTCCTCTGTATTTTTTTAGAATAGTCTGAAGAGTGTTAGTATTAGTTCTTTAAATGTTTGGTAGAATGTAGCAATGAAGTCATCAGGTCTTGAACTTTTCTTTGAAGACTTCTGTTAGAGATTCAGTTTCCACACTTGTTATTGGTTTTTTCAATTTTGTGTATTTGTATGTGTGTTTAGAGATGGGGTCTCACTCCGTCACTCAGGCTGGAGTGCAGTGGTGTGATCTTGACTCACTGCAGCCTTGACTTATAGCTCAAGCTATTCCCCTGCCTCAACCCCCCAGGTAGCTGAGACTCCAGTCATGAACCACCATACCTGGCTAATTTTTGTAGAGATGAGGTTTTTCCATGTTGCCCAGGCTGGTCTCCAACTCCTGAGCTCAGGCAGTCCACCCATTTTGGCCTCCCAAAGTGCTGGGATTACAGGTATGAGTGACCATGCCCAACTCCATTTTTAAATAATTTTATCTTGGTCAATTGTATGTGTCTAAGAATTTATCCATTTTTTTCTGTTATCAAATTTGTTGGCATATAGCTGTTCATAATAGTCTGTTATGATACTTTGTATTTCTATTATCAGTTGTAATGTCCTCTTTTTTTTTTTTATTGTGGTTTTATTTGAATTTTCTCTTTTTTCTTAGTCTAACTAAAAATGCTTGTTGATTTTCATTGACCCATTGGTTATTAGGAGCATGCTGTTTAGTTTCTTTGTATTTTCACAATTTCCTAAATTTTTCTTGTTGATTTCTAATTTTATATATTTGTAGTTACTTGATATGATCTCTATCTTCCTAAATCTCTTAAGACTTATTTTGTGGCCTAACATATCCTAGAGAATGTTGCATATGCAGTTGAGAAGAATCTGTATTCTGTAGCTGTTGTATAGTAATTTCTGTAAATGTCTGTTAGATCCCTTTGGTCTATGGTACAATTTAAGCCCGATGGCTTTTTGTTGATTTTTTGTCTAGATGATCTGTCCATTGTTGAAAGTGGGGTCTCGGAATCCCCTACTATTATTATATTGCAGTGTCTGTCTCCTTGTAGATCTGATAATATGCTCTTTATATTTTTGTGTTTTTCTCTTGGGTGCATCTACATTTACAATTGTTATATCCTCTTTTTGAATTTACTCTTTTAGCATTATATAATGATTTCCATAGTCTTTTAAAATTATTTTTGACTTAAAATCTATTTCATATAATATGGCCATTCCTGTTTACTTTTGTCTTTTATTATAAGGAATATATTTTTCCATCTCTTACTTTTAAGTCCATTTGTCTTTAATAATGAGGACATGAGTCTCTTGTAGGCAACATATAGTAGGGTCTTGTTTATTTATCAATTCAGCCACACTATCTTTTAATTGGAGAATGATACAGTTTGGCCGTGTCCCTGCACAAATCTCATGTTGACTTGTAATCCCCATAATCCCCATGTGTCATGGGAGGGACCCAGTGGGAGGTAATTGAATCATGGGGTGGTTTTCTGACACTGTTCTCATGATAGTGAGTTAGTTCTCATGAGATCTGATGGTTTTATAAGCATCTGGCATTTCCCCTGCTGGCACTCATGCTCTCTCCCGCTGCCATGTGAAGAAGTGCCTTTGACCATGATTGTAAGTTTCCTGAAGCCATCCCAGCCGTGTGGAACTATGAGTCAATGAAACCTCTTTTCTTTATAAATTACCCAGTCTAAGGTGTTTTCTCATAGCAATGTGAGAACAGACTAATACTGTAAACTGGTACTGGGAGTGGGACATTACTGTAAGATACCCAAGAATGTAGAAGCAACTTTGGAACTGGGTAATGAGCAGAGGTTGGAACAGTTTTGAGGTCAGAAGATAGGAAGGTGTGAGAAAGTTTGGAACTTCATAGAGACTTGTTAAATGGCTTTGACCAAAATGCTGATAGTGATAAGGACAATGAAATCCAGGCTGAGGTTGTCTTAGATGGAGATGAGAAACTTTTTGGGAACTAGAGTAAAGGTCACTCTGACTATGCTTTAGCAAAGAGACTGGTGACTTTTTGCCCCTGCCATAGAGAACTGTGGAACTTTGAACTTGAGAGAGATGATTTTAGGGTATCTGGCAAAAGAAATTTCTAAGCAGCAAAACATTCAAGAGGAAGCAGAGCATAAAAGTTTCGAACACGATGGAGTAGAAAACAAAAAACCCATTTTCTGAGGAGAAATTCAATCCAGCTGTGGAAATTTGTATAATGAAAAGCCAAACACTAATCACCAAGACAATGGGGAAAATATCTCCAGGGCATTTCAGAGAGACCTTTATGGCAGCCTTCCCATCACAGGCCTGAAAGCCTAGGAGAGAAAAAGGGTTTCCTGTGCCAAGTCTAGGGCCCCCTGCTGTGTGCAGCATTGGGACTTGGTGCCCTGCATTCCGTCTGCTCCAGCTGTGGCTAAAAGAGGTCAAGATACAGCTCAGGCTGTTGCTTTAGAGGGTGCAAACCCCAAGCCTTGGCAGCTTCCACATGGTGTTGAGCCTCTGGGTGCACAGAAAACAAGAATTCAGGTTTTGGAATCTTTGCCTAGATTTCATCAGGTGTATGATAATGGATGGATGTCCAGGAAGAAATCTGCTGCAGGGTCAGCCCTCACAGAGAACCTCTGCTAGGGCAGTGCAGAAGGGAAATATGGGATCATAGCCCCCACACAGAGTTCCTACTGGGGCATTGCCTAGTGGAGCTGTGAGAAGAGGGCTATCATCCTCCAGACCCAAGAATGGTAGATCCACCGACTGCTTGCACCATGTTCCTGGAAAAGCCACAGACACTCAACACCAGCTGTGAAAGCAGCCAGGAGAGGGGGGCCATATCTCGCAAAGCCACAGGGGCAGAGCTGCCCAGGGCCATGGGAGCCCATCTCTTTCATCAGTGTAGCCTAGATTTGAGATAGGGAGTCAAAGGAGATTGTTTTGGAACTTTAAAGTTTAATCACTGCCTTATTGGATTTTGGACTTGCATCGGGCCTATAGCCTCTTTGTTTTGACCAATTTCTCCTGTTTACTTAACCAAATGTCTGTACCCCCATTGTATCTAGGAAGTAACTGACTTGGTTTTGGTTTTACAGTCTCATAGGCAGAAGGGGCTTGCCTTATCGCAGATGAGACTTTGGACTTAGACTTATATATAATTCTGTCCCTGGCCCCTCCCAAATGTCATGTCCTCACATTTCAAAACACAATCATGCCTTCTTAACAGTCCCCCAAAGTCTTAAGTCATTCTGGCATTACCCAAAAGTCTAAGTCCAAAGTCTCATCTTTTCCCTCTTGCTGTTCTTGTGATAGTGAGTTCTCATAATCACAGTCATGTTTTATAAGCATCTGGCATTTCCCCCTTTGGCACTCATTCTCTCTCCTGCTATCCTGTGAAGTGCCTTCAGCCATGATTGTAAGTTTCTGGAGGACTCCTCAGCCATGCAAAACTGGGAGTCAATTAAAACTCTTTTCTTTGTAAATTACCCAGTCTTGGGTATTTCCTTATAGCAATGTGAGGACGGACTAATATGGAGAATTTAACCCATGTATATTTAAGGTTAGTAATATGTAAGGACTTCCTCCAGCCATTTTGTTAAATGTTTTCTGGTTGTTTTTTAGTTCTTTGTTCCTTTCTTCTTTTGTTTAAATCTGGTTTGGTTGTTTGAGTGTTGCTAAGCTTTGTTTACTCTTTTTTTTTTCTTTGTGTAACTGTTGTACTTTCTTTCTTTGTTTTCGCCATAGGGCTAACATAAAGAATCCTGTAGTTGTAGTAGAGTATTTTAAGCTGATAACATAACTTTGATTGCATAAGAATGCTACATGCTTTTCTCCTATTTATATTTTTGTTATCTTAATTTACATGTTTGTGTATGAGGGGTTCCTTAGCCACTATTTGTAGCTGCTATTTTTTTTTAACAATTTTGACTTTAAATCTTCATACTAAAGGATTGAAAGATTTACATAGCACCATTAGAGCAATTCAGTATTCTTAGTTTGTTATAAATTTACATCTACTGGTGGGTTTTATACTTTCATGTGTTTTATGATCATTTTTCGTAAGGCTACTCGAGTGGTGATGAATTACCTCAGATTTTAATTATCTGGAAAGGTCTTTATTTCTCCTTCACTTCTGGAGGATAGGTTTGCTGGATATTATATTGTTGGCTGATTTTTTTTTTCCTCAGCACTTTCTCATCCTATTCTCTCCTGACCTAGAAGGTTTCTGCTAAAAAATCTGATTGTCTAATGGGGATTCCCTAATATGTGACTTTACATTTTCTCTTGCAGCTTTTAGAATTCTCTCTTTGTCCTTGACTTTTGACAGTTTGATTGAAATGTAGAACTTTCAGGGTTGATATAATTGAGACCTTTGAGCTTCCTGGTTCTGGATGTTCATATCTCTCCCAAGATTTGGGAAGTTTTCTGCTATTATTTTTTGAAATAGATTTTCTGTGACTTTCTCTGTCTCTTCTCCCTCTTACACTTATGGTACACCATTAAGTGAAAAAATATTTTCACTTAATGGTGTACCATAAGACCCATAGGCTTTCTTCATTATTTTTTTCTCTTATTTTTCCCACTTGGACTGGGTTATTTCAAAAGACCTATCTTCAAGTTCAGAGACTCTTTTTTTCTGCTTGTTCTACTTTGTTTTTGAAGCACTCAATTGTATTTTTTAGTTTATTTTCAATAAAGTAACAATTGTATAAGAGATTAGACTATTATACATAATATTTACTAAAATTTAATATTCTTACTACTTTTTAATCTTTTGATTATACTTATGGATATTGGTGGAAAACTAACCATTTAGTTAAATAATTCTTTTTAAATATTTAAACTAAAAATGTAACTAATCTTTTACATTCTTATACATAATATTTAATTCTAGAATGAATATGCAAAATACAAGTAATTTTTTCTTCTCCATATCTTAGTGGAAGGGTTACTTTGATAGAAGTTGAAGTTGCTTTTTACATTTACATAGGGTAAAGATTGCTTTTTTTGAGACAGCATCTCACTGTGTTGCCCAGGCTGGAGTTCAGTGGCATAATGTCTGCTCATTACAACCTCGACCTCCCAGTTTCAAGCGATTCTCATGCCTCAGCCTCCCAATTAGCTGGGATTACAGGCATATGCCACCACACATGGCTAATTTTTATATTTTTAGTAGAGACAGGAATTAACCATGTTGGCCTAGCTGGATTCGAACTCCTGGCCTCATGTGATTCCCCCAGCCTTGGCTTCCCAAAGTGCTGTGATTATAGGCATGAGCCACCGTGGCCAGCTGAAGATTACTTTTCACATTTTCTTGCAAGGATGTGTAAATGCAGTTCAAAAAGTGATTTTAACTTCATTAATACTGAACATAAACTTTTAAAAATCTTATGATACAAATATTTATAATTGTCAGTAATAAGAATTGCACATCTCTATCCCTATTTTACCCTGCTCTCTCCCAAATCCCTTCACTTCACACAAGCAAGAGAGTATATTTATGAGCCTTATCGATCAGTGTCATGTTAGAATTCACTTTGCTCTTTTATTTCTTTTGATAATTTATCATATACATTTCAAGTTCCCTGCTTTAAGTTCTAACATTGTAGGACTGGCTGCCTTACTTTGCTCTGATTAAGCAAAGGGGAAGAGCTTTTACCATTTGTTTAAAGAGAAATCAATTCACTTACTCAAAATGAGCTAATTAGGGTAAGCCCTTGGGAGACTCCAAATAGAGAGCAGATTTTCAGGCCACTGTGATGGCTAGAACTGCTTAGATACTTTAGGTTTTTAATTTCAGGAGGGTTAAAATGAAATAAATATAGTTTAGGCATTGCTTATAATGCTTATGTTTGTATCTCATTGAAATGAAAATAATCAGTGGTGTCTGGGTCAGAGGGAATAATCTGTAAGTTCAAGGCAATTCCAAAATATTATTTAAAAATGTTTCTCTTTGTGCAATAACATTTCTGAAATTTTTTACATCTGAGACTATATTTCATCTTCATATTTCTCTAGTAGACTGATAGTATAGCTGCAGATCAATTTTTAGCTTTCTAATTCTTTTCCTGCAACTCTTGGAAAATATTACTCATTGGTCTTTTATTGAAAAAATCTGATTCTTATTCTTTAAAAGTGACTATTTTTTTCCTCCGCAGTATTCTGTCTCTAACACTAATTTCTACCATAATATGTTTAGGTGTATGTTTTTGTTTTTGTTTGTATCTATTCTGTTGGATACCCTAAGGCCAACCTTTATACCTACTCCAGATAACTCAAACCAGCTGGATTGCATGCTAATGGTATATTAAGTAACCTGCTACCTATGGCTGGTTCTTAATATTGCTATTTTTTAGCTCTGAAATAGTGACATAGTAGATAATGATACAATCAAGTTTCCTGCATTTTGCCCTTTATTTCAGCTCTTCAACACTTCTGATTTAAACAGTTTTTGGGGTATTTATTATATGCTTACCCTGGTTGAATTCTACTTGCTCAATTAAATAACATATATTTAACTGCAACTGAAACATGACTGGGTTTTATTTGATCCACTTGATAATTTGGTATGAAAAGGAATACAGATCTTTGAATCTGTGGGTTCCACATCTGCAGATTGAAAATATTCTGAAAAAACACAATACAGTGTAACAACTACTTGCGTAATGTTTACTTACATTGTATTAGGTGTTATAAGTAACCTAGAGATTATTTAAAGTATACAGGATTATGTGTGCAGTTTATGTGCAAATACTACATCATTTTATATAAGGGATTTGAGCATCCATGGATTTTGGTCTTGGTGGGGGGAGGGTGCTCATCTCCTGTGGATACACTGTGCTATGGGAGGAGGGGGGATCCAATCCCCTGAGGTATGACTATAGTTGTTACTAGATATAAAATGTTTAGAAATCTAAACTCTGTTTGTTCACTAATAGCTGGCTTTAGGTACAGTAAGGCAGCCAGCTATCCTATGAAATGGGTGCTCAGAAAGTCTATCATCTTTCAAGTCTTTAAACTCACCAAACTCATAATGTTATTTTCTTTCCTTTTTTATTCCTTTCCCTACCCTCCTCTTTACACAGTTTTGCCAGAAATCCACTTGTGGATTGACATAATGTCATGCAGATATGTAATATTTTGATCTTTCTGATTGTAGATGCTTGGGAAAGTTGTCTGTTGAACTTGCATTAATCAGTTAAGACATTTTAGATTTTAAGTAATTGGAAAACTCAGCTCAAACTGACTTACCTAATCTCAGCACTTTGGGAGGCCAAGGCTGGTGGATCACGAGGTCAAGAGATTGAAACCATCCTGGCCAACATAGTGAAACCTCGTCTCTACTAAAAAATATACAAAAATTAGCTGGGTGTGGTGATTAACACTTGTAGTCCCAGTTACTTGGGAGACTGAGGTGGAAGAATCACTTGAACTGAGAAGTAGAGGTTGCAGTGAGCCGAGATTGCACCATTGCACTCCAGCCTGATGACAGAGCAAGACTCCATCTCAAAAGAAAAAGAATAATGGAAATTTATGGTGTGGAAATTCATGATTTACATGACTGAAAAGGTGTTAAACTGTTTTTTTCATAGCTTGTTTCAAGGAACGTGAAAGGATGTCATGAAGACCCAGTGATTTCTATGTACACATATATTTATTATCATATATATATATCCTCATATATATATATATATTCTGAAAGAGCTGATGTGTTGAAATATATACATATATATGATAATGTATATTACATATGATCATTGTACCACTGATATACATATATATCATATATATGCATTCATATATATGTACACACACACACACACACACTTTGTTCTCCTCTGTATTGGCACCATTTTTCATACAGCCTGTCTTTATTATAACAGAATTATTGCAGCTATTCTCTAACTTATGGTCCCTCGGGTTCACGTCTAGTAGAAACAAACCATTACCTATTTTTCAGAATACCCAGCAGAATTCATACATTTCATTGTGTCAGTTTGGTCATGCTACTATCCCTGAACCAGTCAGTGTGGTCAGGAGAGTGGAACACTAATTATTTAAGCCCCAATTCAAGTTACAAATTAATTTGTTGTTGAGTTGAGTCAACTCTTCCAGAACCATATGGACTAAGACTTGGGAAAGGCTTCTGCCTAGAAAATGTTAGGAAATAATTATCTAAAGAGAAATGAAGGGTTACTTGAGGGCAAGGGTAGAATTTCCATTACATGAAAGTGAAGATATTTCTCCCTTTTCTACAACCCTTTGGAAGCCACTCCAACTTTGTTTTACTTCTAATTTCCTTTTTTGCTTTTTAAAGTGACTGTTGATAGAGTCTTTTGTTATCTTTACCTTCTTTGTCATGGAAAACATATATTGAACCAAGATGTGATCATATGATCTGGAAAAAAAATACCTTTGTCCATTTGTTGATTACTGTTTTATAAGCTATGGATAAATATACAGAACAGAGACTACATTTTACATCTTATGAATTTCATTGAGTCACATATCTGAGAGGGACTCTGATGTTATCTAGACTCTGTATCAATCCCTATAACACCTTACACAAGTGATAATCTAGTTGAGAGGTTGGCAAACTACAGCTCAGGAATAGGCCAAATCCAGCCTGCTGCTAGTTTTTGTAAATACAGTTCTATTAAAACCCAGTCATGCCTATTTGTTTATATTGTCTGTGACTATTTTCATCCTACAACAGCAGAATTGAGTAGTTGCAACAGAGACCTTATGGCCCACAAAGCCTGACATATTTACTATCTGGACCTTTACAGAAAAACATGCTAAACTCTAGTCTTGCTTGAGTATCAACTGGTGACAAAAATTCTGAGAGAGAATAAATTTCTAAAACATCAATTATCAACAAACAGAATACTACTTTCATGTGTCATCCATTTCCTTAGGTCTAAAATAGCATCACACTAGGAAATTATTTCAGTTAAAACGCAACCTGATTTCACACCTAAATTGTACCAAATTAGACAAAATTTTTCTTGCCCAAAGAATTTTCCTTGCTTAATAGTTAAGTTTTAAAATATTGATAACTTGTGTACACACACACACACACACACACCCCATGGAGTACCACTCAGCCATAAAAAAGAATAAAATTTTGTCTTCTGTAGCAATATGGATGGAGCTGAAGGCTATGATTCTCAGTGAAATAACTCAGAAACAAAGTCAAATACCACATGTTCTCACTTATAAATTGGAGCTAAACAGTGGGTACACATGGACATATGAAGTGGAATGATAGACCTGGGGCACTGTAAAAGTGGGAGGTGGGTAAGGTTTGAAAAATACCTATGAAGTACAATGTTCACTATTCAGGTGATGAGTACTTTAAAAGTGTAGACTTCACCACTATGCATTATATACATGTAAGAAACCTGAACTTTTATCCCCTAAATCTATGAAAATAGAGAAACAGACAGAATGAATAAAAGAAAGGCAGACAGAAAGGAATTAAGAAAACAAAACCTATTCCCTCCCAAGAGCTCTATGATCAGATAATGATTTTGTCCACATACACTGAACTTTTTAAGGAAAAGATGAAAATGTGAAAAGTAGTTCTTCAAAAATACGTAATTCAGTCAATTGTATTTACTCATTAAAAGAAAACCCCTAGTAATCAATTGACAAAACATATGGCTGTCACGAGATAGTTTCATCAAAAAGCATACTGCATAGTTTTTGTAACATACTCATTTTGTAATTGTTAGCTATATTTGAATTATAAATATTAAGTTTATCTTCAAGACTACGTAACATACAATTTAACATGTTGCTACTGCATAAGTATGCTCTATTCATCTTTTGAGAATGTATAAAGCAGCTGTGTTTATTTTTAGAATTGAGTTATTTTATATTATTAAAATTTTGTGAAGCCTTGTGGAAATGATTTGTATTATAGTATATATTACAATATATCTTGCTGTTTTCTGCTACATTTTTCCCATTCATGAATTTATTATAGCTTATATACTACAGTTTACCTTACCATACTCCTTCATGTCTTTCTTCATGGTTTGAGATCCTACTATATGCTATTTTTTCTTCTGTTGTTATTTTTGAACTTATAGGATTTTATTTAATGTCCAATAAAAGTATAATGGGAAGCACAAATGAGAGTTATATATGGGATTTTGAGTTTTCCCAGTGGCCACACTTAACTATGTACAAAAAAGGTGAAATTAATTTTAATGTATATATTTTATTTAAACAGTATAGTCACAACATTCATGTTTTAACATGTAATCAATATAAAAATTATTAATGTCATATCTTACATCTTTTTGTTTTGTCTTTGAAATTCAGCATGTATTTTACACTTACTACACATCTCTAGATCATAGAGTTTACTTGAATTCTAGTTGAATTTTAAGTATTATTAGTAGTTACTCTCCTAATGCAAACTTTTAAAAAATATATTAATCCCTTTATTGTCTTCAAAACATTTTTCTATTGTCTTGCTTACTTTATGGACAATTCTCCCAATAATTTAGGCTTTGATAATACTGTTGCCCTGCTATGTTGTTCTCAGGGGGTGGTACTGAAACATAAGTGGTTTTAGCTGCTGCAGGCTATGATGGCACCTCTCCAAATTCTGTGGACTTTGATCCCCCATGGTTTGTTGGAGAGAGTTATGGACTTAGGGGTTAGGCACACCTGGATATAGATGTTGTCTTAGGCTTGGATATTGTGGGGGGTTGCTGAATCAACCTCTTTATAAAGTTTAGGCTGGACGCATTGGCTCTTTCCTGTAATTCAAGCATTTTGGAAGGCCAAGGCAGGTAGATCAGTTGAGTCCTGGAGTTTGAGACCATCCTGGGCAATATGGCAAAAACCCTGTCTCTACAAAAAATACAAAAATTAACTGGGTGTAGTAGTAGATGTCTATTGTCCTAGCTACTCAGGAGGATTACCTGATAGGTCCAGGCTACAGTGAGCCATGATTATGTCACTGCCTTCCAGCTTGGGTGACACAGTAAGACCCTCTCAAAAAAAGTTAATAAAAAATTAAAAGTTTAGCTCATTTAGCTACCTATTTCTTGGATTATAGATAGATCTTGCTTCAGTAATCTAAGTTTGAATGTTTTTGTTCTATAAAGTGACAGTGCAAACAGTGCTATCAATGTAATAAAATGTATTAAAATCCACAAAATATACTTTGAAACTAACTTAATTAGTACTTGTTAATCTTTTTAGTATATGATTGATAAATATTTAAATAACACATATTATTTACTTCCAGGAAGCCTGTTTTAATATAAAGGATTACAGAAAGTCTATAACTCCAATTTTATTTGAATTTTATTACTTAGTTGATTTAGGATGGAGATGTGTTAAACATTATTTATTGCATGCTTTGATTTAAATAGTTAATTCTAATTAACTTTTTATAATATTAGACTTTTCCTCCTTCTGGATTCATTATGTATGTATCTCCAAAATGATTTCATAGTATTATTACTGTAAATATAGCAGTGATAGGGATAAAAATTTCAACATTTAAGCTCATAGCCTGAATCTGTTTTTAGGAATAATTTTATGCTAATACAATTTACTTAATGTTGATTTATTTAATGGCAATAAGCATGGTAGGTCATCATATTATTAAATTACTTATTATGCTAAATAGATGAAAAGCAACAATACCACCATAGACTTGTCAGTGTTGCAACTAGTAAAATGAGGAGAAGGGATCCTTAATGAGGACTATAAGCAGAATACATAGAGAAAAATTAAGATAATGAGTAGTAGATAAGAGAACAGCACTTTCCAGAATTCTCTCTTGGCAGTTCTTTGACACTTTTAGAATATTACTGAAAGTGATTTTTTTTCTCTTAATGACACAAGCTGTTTTGAAACAAACAGGATTTCTTCAGTTTTTCTTAAGACAGAGCTGTCATATATCACAGCCCCCTGTTAAAGTAGAGATATAATGTTCACTGATCTTGGGCACAAGATTTTGTGTGTGGTTTTATTGTGGTTTTGCATTGTAATTTTCAAATTGAAATAAATTCCCATTCACATTTTGTTTTAAAACCATGATCTATTCTGCTCTCTTTGTAGTGGTTGAGTAGTTTTGCAGCTGTTCTGATCTCTTTGCATTGACTTACAGGTTGCCGTTTTTTCTACTTTCTTTACTTACCATACTGACTGTTACTTAATGTGGTTTCCCTTTCACTATTTAATTCCCATTTCTCACACCTTTTTCTTTTTCTTTTTTTTTTTTTTTCCTTTTTTGAGATGGAGTCTCACTCTGTTGCCTGGACTGGAGTGCAATGGCATGATCTCAGCTCACTGCAACTTCCATCTCTGGGGTTCCAGCAATTTCCATTTCTCACACCATTTTTTTTTTTTTGAGAGGGAGTCTTACTCTGTCACCCAGAGTACAAGCTCAGCTCACTGCAACCTCCATCTCCAGGGTTCAAGCAATTCTTCTACCTCAGCCTCTTGAGTAGCTGTGATTACAGGTGCACACCACCACACTCGGCTAATTTTTTTTTCTTTTTTTTGTATTTTTAGTAGAAGCAGGGTTTTACCATGTTGGCTAGGCTGGTCTCGAACTCCTTACCTCAAATGCTCTGCCTGCATTGGCCTCCCAAAGTGCTGGGATTACAGATGTAAGCCACCATGCCTGCCCCAAATGCCACTTTAAATGTTGGTGAACTCCAGAATTCCCTTCTGTGTATTTGCTGACTTAATACATTTGACTGTTTATGAATGTATTTCAAAACAGTTTTTAAAACAGAATAGAACAAAAGGTTTAAATAAGTTTCAACAAGTTTTATATATCAGTGATCTGTGTTACTATTCGGTAAATATTATGACATTTTTCTTTTAGAATTCAAACCTGATACATCAGAAAGTGTCTCCTCCTAATGATCGACAAGGATCTCCAATATTGTCATTCATCATTCTTGAACAATTTAATGCTATTCATTTAGTACAAAGTGTTCACCAGTCTCTTGCTGCTCTCAGCAAAGTCATCAGAGGAACTACTTTATTGAGTTCGGAAGTACAAAAATTAGCAAGTGCTTTGTTAAACCAAAAGGTAAGCGAGTACTAACTGTATTTTTATTTCATTTTTATAAGTGACTTCTTCGTTACACATATATTTGTCAAGAATCGTATAGTTAATAGTAGCAGAAGACCCAAGTCACACTGGCTTAAGCTATATAAAAATAATTGGCTGATATAACTGAAGGCTGCAGTGGTAGCTAGCATTATGCCAGCTTGATGTAGGAGCTTAAATTGTCATTATGATCTCAGTTTATGTTAGCTATCTAGTGTTGCATATGTAGGGAAATCTATGTCGATTTTACTTTGGGGCAGGTCCTCTATACACCAGATGCAAGTCCAACAGAAAGAATACCTGTTTCCTAGTAATGCACACAAAAATCTTAGGATTTGCTTTGATTAAAACCAGTTGGCTCATGTGTTTTGCATATTCCCATACTAGTTCACTGAACAGTGTGTGCAAAGCTCTCACTGACCAGAGCTTCAGCCAAATGCCTCTTCCCGGAGCTGGGGATGGATTTATCTTTGCCTGTAACCCATATACTGACAGTAAGGAAAGGGTAGTTACCCAGTGAAAAGTCTAGATCCTTTTAGAAAAAGGGGAAATCAACACTTCTTGTGCTGAAAATTTGGACCATTTTAAATGATAGCAAAATTCATGTATTTTAGATCTATTTGATAGAAACAAAAATATGGGATGTTCTGCATAGATTTATTTTAGTTTCTATTTGGAGAATAGAAAGTAATTTAGTATCTATTTGGAGAATACAAAGTTTCTATTTGGAGAATATAAACTTTCTTGAACTTGGTGTCTGGAAAACATTTCACTGGAATGCTATAGGAATTAAGAGTTTTCTTTTTTCCCCCTCTGCTGTTTATACTCAATATAGGAAAACCTCTGATAGTCAACCTAAAAGTCCTCTCCATTTGAATATAAAATGATAGCCTTCCTAGAACTTCCTCTGTTCATATATACTAACATTAAAATACCCAGTGCTTTTCCACATATACAGAAAGATCTACTCTAGCGTCCTTATCTTTTCCTTTACCTTGAAAACGAATTTGTTTTATATTGTTTTTTCTTTGTACATAGATTGCTGTCTCTGTTAATTAACCATGATTATCAAAATACCAGAGTTTTGATTTGTACTACAGATTGTAACTAATTTGTTTTTAATTTGGAGTAGATATATTATCAGTCATGAAAGATTCTTGGCACAGTGAAGGAACCAGTTGGAAAGGATTCTAAACTTTCTAAGAACTTTACTTAATTAATTAATTGCCACAACAGCATTATGAGTAACATGCTATTATCTCCATTTTACTGCTATGAATTTGAGGCAGAGGAATGTTACATAATCAGAGTCACACAGCATAGAGTTCCAGAATCAGGATTTGAATCTGGGTATGTCCGTTTGTCACAATAAATGTAAATGCTTTAAATTTATAGATCAAAAGAGAAATGCTCTTGAGAGCATATTTCTTTATCCAGCTATATGCTCTACAGAGCAAAATGCATCATTAAGATGATTTGCTGTTGAATTAGAAGAGTAGTAATAATATAGGAAGATGACATGTAGAAGAGGACAGTAAGTCTAGTAGGACTGGTACATAATGAAGTGTAGTAAAATTAGGATTGGATCAGATTTTGAGGTCTTTAAAGCCAAAGAAAGGAACTTGGATTAAATACTGTAAGCAATAATGATATTTATATGTAGAAACAATATAGCAAAATGGCTAAGAATGAGGCCTCTAGAATATGTCTGCCTGTTTGAGTTCTATTCTACCCTATAGCAACTGTGTAGGTTAATTAAGCACCTCTAAACTTCGCTTTTCTGATTTGTAAAATGAGGGCAATAATGGTACCTACCTTATGGGACTGTTATGAGATTAAAACATGAGTAAAGTGTTTGGCACATAGTGAGCGCCCTACAAATGTTGTTTTTGTTATTTTAGGAGAATTTAATTATGAAAAGAGCAGCTCTTCAAGCATTTGTCTGGTATCGTTTTGCAAAATGAGTTCATAGAAATAGGAATTTCATGTAGATTACTGTAATTCTCATCTCAGGAAGAGATACACAGTTAAGTTAGGTTTGGAATAAGATATTTCAAAATGGTTCTATGTGATATTAATAAAAAATTTAAGAAGGTAATTGGCAAATTTGGTTTCTTGTTTTGTTTCTGTGGTTAATTATCTCAGTGACCTGTGGCATAAACACTTGGAAAAAAAAAAGGTTAATTTAACTTTAAATTATTTTCTATGATTGTAACATAATGTGGCTTATATTAGATTATGTTGAAAGATTAAAAAGAACAAAAGGGCTTAATTATATGAAACAATTTTTTTGATTAAAGACCAAAATATTTTAGAAAGGGGTCATAAATTCTTAATTTTCATTTTTTAAAATTTTCTCTGAACCAAGATCTGCTAAGTATTTCATTATTTCACATACTAACAAAACTGGATGGCTTATTTCTAATTAAATTGTATTTATGTAAGATGTAGATAATTTCAACATGTAATTTATTAAGTATTCTATATTATACTTACCTCAGAGAATGTCACCACTTTTGAAATATTTGCATTATTTGCATGAAAATGAATTTGTTGGAATTCTTTCAAAGGATGAAAAATGTGTTTTATATAGCATGTTTAAATTCTGTCACAGAAGGTATTCTTAGAAGTAGTTTCAGATATTTGATGAAATTCAAATGAGACTAGTCTGACTTTCACTAAGACCAGATCAGCAAAACACTTTCTGATATTTACTTTCTAATGAGTTTTAACAAAAACTGAGAATTCAGTACTACCCCATTTATTTCAAAATAAAAAGTTAATTTTTTAAATTACATTTGAATGTGGCAAGTTATGTATGAAGACATATGATTCAATTCTTTAGGAAAGAGTTCAGTACTTGACATTTTCTTTACTGCATGTGACATGATTGGAATAGGAAATTTCCTAGAGAGAATAATGACTTTTTTTTTTCTTTGATAACTTCTGATGCTCTGCTAAAACTTATTTTTTTGTAAAAGGACACAAATTATAATTTGATTAAGAAAACAATATTGTAAAATAGTTATCTTCCACATGTTAGAACATAGGCTTTAAAATGTAATTTAAAATATATGGCAAAAATTGCAAAGGTACAAATGCCAAATTGCTTTATCTTGCTGAATAATCACTAAGAGAATGTACCATTTTAGTTGAAATTAATAGGTTTAATTATGCTTCCATCTCATACAGGTTCTTTTTTGGTTCCATATGAAATTTAAAATACTTTTTTCTAATTCTGCAAAGAAAGTCAATAGTAGCTTGATGAGAATAGCATTGAATCTATAAATTACTTTGGGCAATATGGCCATTTTCATGACACTGATTCTTCCTACCCATGAGCATGGATTTTTTTTTTTTCATTTGTTCTTGTCCTTTCTTATTTCCTTGAGCAGTGATTTGTAGTTCTCCTTGAAGAGATCCTTCTCATCCCTTGTAAGTTGTATTCTTAGGTATTTTACTTTCTTTGTAGCAATTATGAATGGGCGTTCACTATGATTTGGCTTTCTACTTATCTATTATTGATGTATAGGAATGCTTGTGATTTTTGCACAATAATTTTGTATCCTTAGTTCTAAAGTTGCTTATTAAGGAGTTTTTGGGCTTAAATGATGGGGTTTTCTAAATATATAATCATGTCATCTGCAAACGGAGACAATTTGATTTCCTCTCTTCCTATTTGAAGACTCTTTACTTTTTCTTTGGCCTCTTTGCCCTGGCCAGAACTTCCAATACTATGTTGAATAGGAATGGTAAGAGAGGGCATCTTTGTCTTGTGCCAGTTTTCAAAGGGAATGCTTCCAGCTTTTACCCATTCAGTATGATACTGGTTATGAATTTGCTATAAATAGCCCTTATTATTTTTGGATACATTCCATCAATATCTAGTTAATTGAGAGTATTTGGCATGAAGGGGTGTTGAATTTATCGAAGGTCCTTTCTGCATCTATGTGGTTTTTGTCATTGGTTCTGTTTATGTGATGTTATGCTTATTGATTTGCACATGTTGAAACAGCCATGCATCCCAGGGATGAAACTGACTTGATCATGGTGGATAAGTTTTTTGATGTACTGCTGGATTTGGTTTGCCAGAATTTTATTGAGGATTTTTGCATTAAAAAAAAACATTTGTTAGATTTCACCAGTGAATTCTAGAAGCTCTCATTGCGAGAAGTCTTTTAAAAATTCAACTTCTTTAATTGATATAGGTTGTTTAGTTTCAGCATTTCTTCTTGAATAAGCTTTGGTGGTGAATTTCTTTCAGGAAATTTGCACATTTCATCTAAGTTATTGAATTTGCAGGCATAAAATTACTAATAACATTCCCTTAATATCCTTTTAATGTCTGTGAGAACTGTAGTGATGTCTCCTCTCTAATTCCTGATACTTTTAATTTCTTTTTATTTCCTGGTCTCTCTTTTGTATTAAAGACTTCAATGTAAAAACCAAAACCATAAAAACCCTAGAAGAAAACCTAGGCAGTACCATCCAGGACATAGGCATGGGCAAAGACTTCAGACTAAAACACCTAAAGCAATTGCAACAAAAGCCAAAATTGACAAATGGGATCTAATTAAAGAGCTGCTGCACAACAAAAGAAACTATCATCAGAGTGAACAGGGAACCTATAAAATGGGAGAAAATTTTTGCAATTTGCCGATCTGACAAAAATCTAATATCCAGAATCTACAAGGAATTTAAACAAATTTACAAGAAAAAAACAACCCCATCAAAAGTGGGCAAAGGATATGAATAGACACTTCTCAAAAGAAGACATTTATGTGGCCAAGAAACATGAAAAAAAGCTCATCATCACTGGCCATTAGAGAAATGCAAATCAAAACCATAATGAGATACCATCTCATGCCAGTTAGAATGGTGATTATTAAAAGTCAGGAAACAACAGATGCTGGAGAGGATGTAGAGAAATAGGAATGCTTTTACACTGTTGGTGGGAGTGTAAATTGGTTCAACCATTGTGGAAGACAGTGTGGTGATTCCTCAGGGATCTACAACCAGAAATACCATTTGACCCAGCTATATATCCTATTAGTGGATATATACCCAAAGGATAATAAATCATTCTATCATAAAGGCACAAGCACACATATGTTTATTGCAGCACTATTTACAATAGCAAAGTCTTAGAACCAACCGAAATGCCCATCAACAAAGACTGGATAACAAAACGTGGCACATATACACCATGGAACACTATACAAACATAAAAAAGAATGAGTTTATGTCCTTTGCAGGGACATGGATGAAGCTGAAAGCTATCAACCTTTGCAAACTAATAGAAGAACAGAAAACCAAACACCCATGTTCTCACTCATAAGTGGGAGTTGAATAATGTGAACACATGGACAGAGGAAGAGGAACATCACATGCTAGGGCCTGATGGGTGGGTAGGGGGAAAGGGGAGGGAGAACATTAGGACAAATGCTTAATGCATGCAAGATTCAAAACCTAGATGACGGTTTGATACGTGCAGCAAACCACCATGGCACATATATACCTATGTAACAGATCTGCACATTCTATACATGTATCCCAGAACTTAAAATAAATGTATATTTAAAATTAAGTAAAAGAGGAAGGAAACTTTTGGAGATGATGGATAACTGTTTAGCCTTGACTGTGGTGATGGTCTTCCAGGTGCATACTTATCTCCAAACTCATCAGACTGTAAACATTAAATATGTACAGTTTTTTGTATGTCAATCATACCTTAATAAAGTGATTTTTAAAAACCTAACAAAGACATTATTATAGGTAAAACCCTTCTCCAATTTGCTTCTTGAGCATAATCACAAACACTAAACTTCTTACAAGATATTAGCAAATTGATTCCAAGGAAATGTAAAATGGATAATGCATCATCCTCAAAATACAAATTTATGTTAACATTTTAAAAATTGATCAATGTTATTTACCATATTAATAGACTCATAAAGGAAAATTGTAACATCTCAATACACACTGAAAAATATTAGAGAATTTTAACATCTAGTCGTGATAAAAATCCTTCAGCAATCTAAGATTAGAACTGAACCTCTACAATAAGATAAAAGAGCATCTATGAGAAAGCGACTGCTAATATGACAGTAAAAGAGTATATGATTTCCTTTTATGATCAAGAATCAGGCATTAAACTCTACTTCTATTCAGTGTTGCACCAAAGATTCTTCTATTCAATTTTACTTTAAATGACTAGTAAAAATATTAAGAAAAATAGATAAAAGTCATGCAGAGTGGAAAAAAAGAAGCCTGTCTTTATTTGTAGAGGATACTATGATCTATTTACAAAATCTTAAGGAGTCTACAAAAAAAATTTAGAGCTAGTAAGAGTTTTTTTAGCAAGAGTGTGGGATACAAGGCAAATACATAAAAAATTAATTGTAGTTCTATATATGAAAATAAACTATTGAAAATTGAAATTTAAAAATAGCATGTGCATTACCTTTCTACACACTGAAAACTATAAAATGTTGACTAGTGAAATTAAAGAAGACCTAAATGGAAAGATGTATTGAAATATGTACTGTGCTTATGGGGACGATCAAGAGACCTAGTGTTACGATTTTTGTTCTAAGATGACCAATTAGAAACAGCTGTGGTCTGTGGCACTATGGAGAGGAATGAAAGGGGCAAGTGAATTCAGCACCTTTAACTGAAATATCCATGTTCTCACACTGGGACTGATTAGGCCAACAACTCGACCCATGGAGAATAAAGAAAAGCAGGGTAGGGTGATGGCCCACCTAGGAGTGGCATGGAGCCAAAGGAAACCCCACCTCCAGCCAATGGAAGCAGTGAGTGATTGTGCGACCCCAGCTGGGAAACCACACTTCTCCCACAGATCTTTGCAACCTATAGATGAGGATATCCCCTTGTAATCTCACATCACCAGGGTCTTGGGTCTGATACACAGAGCTGTGTGGAGTCTCAGCAGAGTGGCTGCTTAGGCACATACGGAGGCCCAGGAGTTTTTGCTAAGTAATGCTCAGTCCTTGGCTACCCAGTAAGGCCAGAGTCCATTGTACATATCCCTAAGAAGGGGGCTGAATTTAGGGAGCCAAGCAGCATCATACTGCAAGTCCCAGTTCCATGTCACTTCACAAATTAAGACCCACTGGCCTGGAATTCCGGCCAGCCAACAGCAAGAGGCTGGAGCCTGCCTGAGACAGGAACAAGTTTCATGGGGAAGGGGTGGTGGCTATCTCTGCAATTTGGTAGACTCAGCTGTTCCCGCCTGCTGGCTTTGGAGAATACAAACACCAGACTTGGAAGGGTTCCCCCAACATTTGCTCTACAAAAATCAGCCAGACTGATTATTTAAGTGGTGTCGATGATCCCATTCCTCATGACTGGTTGAGACCTCCCTACAGGCGCATTTAGGCTGGCAACCAGTCATTATCCCAGTGGGACAGAGCTTCCAGAGGAAGGAGCAGGCTGCCATCTTGACTGTTTCATAGCCTTCACTGGTGATACCTCCAGATACAGGAAAAACCAAGGCAACTAGGGTCTAGAGTGGACCCCCAGCAAACCTCAGCAGCCCTATGAAAGAGTGGCCTGTTGAAAAAAAAAAAAAAAAAGAAAAAAACCCCAGAAAACAATAACAACAATATTTCAATATTTAAATAAAAAAGACCCTGCAAAAAAACCCCAAAGATCAGCAACCTCAAAGAACAAAGGTACATAAGCCCACAAATATGAGAAAGAATCAATGCAAAAACACCAAAAACTGAAAAGCCAGAGTGCCTCTTCTCCTCCAAATGAACATGACATCTCTACAGGAAGGGCACAGAACTGGGCTGAGGCTGAGATGGCTGAATTGACAGAAGTAGGCTTCAGAAGGTGTGTAATAACTGCTGAGCTAAAGGAAGCATGTTGTGACCCAATGCAAAGAAGCTAAGGATGATGATAAAACAATACAGGAGCCAATAGCCAGAATAGCCAGTTTAGAGAGGAACATAACCAACCTAATGGAGATGAAAAGCACAACACGAGAACTTCACAATGTAATCAGAGGTATCAATAGCAGAATAGAACAAGTAGAAGAAAGAATCTCAGAGCTTGAAGACTGTCTTTCTGAAACAAGACAGGCAGACAAGAATAGAGAAAAACGAATGGGAAGGAATGAAGAAAACCTCCAAGAAATATGAGATTATGTAAAGAGACCTAACCTATGACTGATTGGGATATCTGAAAGAGATCCATTCTGGGGAGAATGGAAACAATTTGGAAAACATACTTCAGGATATCATTCAGGAGAACTTCCCCAACCTAGCAAGACAAGCCAACATTCAAATTCAATTTAGAAAACCTTAGTAAGTTACTCTATGAGATCAACCCCAAGATACATAGCAAGACAAGCCAACTTTCAAATTCAGGAAATGCAGAGAATCCTAGTAAGATGCTTCACAAGAAGATCAACCCCAAGACACCTAATCATCAGATTCACCAAGGTTGAAATGAAAGAAAAAATGTTAAGGTCAGCCAGAGATAAATGACAAGTTACCTACAAAGGGAAACCCATCAGACTAACAGTGGACCTCTCGGGAGAAACCCTACAAGCCAGAAGAGATTGGGGTCAATATTCAACATTCTTAAAGAGAAGAATATTCAACCCAGAGTTTCATATCCGGCCAACTAAGCTTCATAAGTGAAGAAGAAATAAGATCCTTTTCAGACAAGTAAAGGCTGAGGGAATTGGTCACCACCAGGCCTGCCTTGCAAGAGCTCCTGAAGGAAGCACTAAATATGGAAATGAAAACCTGTTACCAGCTGCTACAAAAACGCACTGAAGTACACAGACCAGTGACACTATGGAGCAACCACTTAAACAAATCTGCAAAATAATCAGCTAACATCATGATAACAGGATCAAAGTCACACATAACAATACTAATCTTAAATGTAAGTGGGCTACATGCTCCAATTAAAAGACACATAGTGGCAAGCTGTATGAAGAGCAAAGGCCCATTGGTATGCTGTCTTCAAGAGACACATCTCATATGCAGAGACACACAGAGGCTCAAAATAACAGAATGAAGGAAAATTTACCAAGCAAATGGAAAACAGAAAAAAAACAGAGTTGCAATCCTTGTTTCTGACAATAGACTTCAAACCAACAAAGATCAAAAAAGACAAAGAAGGATATTACATAATGGTAAAGGGCTCTCAATTCAACATGAAGAGCTAACTATCTCAAATAGACATGCATCCAATACAGGAACACTTAGATTCATAAAGCAAGCTCTTAGAGACCTATAAAGAGACTTAGACTCCCACACAATAATAGTGGAAGACTTTAACATCCCACTGACAATACTAGACCATTGAGGTAGAAAATTAACAAAGATATTCAGGACCTGAACTCAGCACTGGATCAAGTGGATGTGACAGATATCTATAAGACTTTCCACCCCAAAACAGCACAATATACATTCTTCTCATTGTCACATGGTACATAATGTAAAATTGATTACATAATTAAAAGTAAAACACTCTTCAGCAAATGTAAAAGAACTGAAATCATAACAGTCTCTCAGATCACAGTGCAATCAAATTAGAACTTGAGATTAAGAAATTAACTCAAAATGCCACAACAATATGGAATTTGAACATCCTGCTCCTGAATGACTCCTGGATAAATAATAAAAATAAGGCAGAAATCAAGAAGTTCTTTGAAACTAATAGAACAAAGAGACAATGTACTAGAATTTCTGAAATGCCGCTAAAGCAATGTTAAGCAGGAAATTTATACTAAATGCCTACATCAAAAAGCTAGAAAGATCTCAAGTTAACAACCTAACATCTCAACTAAAAAAACTAGAGAACCAAGAGCAAACAAACCCCAAAGCTAGCAGAAGACAAGAAATAACCAAGATCATAGCTGAACTTAAGGAGATAGAGACATGAAAAGCCATTTAAAAAAATCAAAGAATCCATGAGCCATTTTTTTGAAAAATGTAATAAACCACTAGCTAGACTAATAAAGAAGAAAAGAGAGAATAATCTAATAAAAACAATCAGAAATGATAAGGGAGATATCAACACTGATGCCACAGAAAAACACAACTATCAGAGAATACTATAAACACCTCTATACACATAAACCAGAATATCTAGAAGAAATTGATAAATTCCTAGACATTTACATTATACCCTTCCAAGACTGAAGAAGAAAGAAATTGAATCCCTGAATAGACCAATAATGAGTTCTGAAATTGAGGCAGTAATAAATAGCCTACCACCAAAAGAGGCCCAAGACCAGATAGATTCACAGCTGAATTCTACCAGAGGTACAAAGAAGAGCTGGTACCATTTCTACTGCCACTATTCCAAAAATTTGAAAAGGAGAGACTCCTTCCTAACTCATTCTTTTTTTTTTGAGATGGAGTTTTGCTCTTGTTCCTCAGGCTAGAGTGCAGTGGCGCGAACTCGGCCCACTGCAACTTCTGCCTCTCAGATTTAAGTGATTCTCCCACCTCAGCCTCCTGAGTAACTGGTATTACAGGCCTGCAACTCCACGCCTGGCTAATTTTGTATTTTTAGTAAATACAGGGTTCGTCCATCTTGATCAGACTGGTTTCAAACGCCCGACCTCAGGCAATTTACCCACCTCAGCCTCCCAAAGTGCTGGGATTATAGGCATGACCCACTGTGCCCAGCCTAACTCATTCTATAAAGCCAACATCATCCTGATACCAAAACCTGGCAGGGACATACACACAAAAAAATTCAGGCCAGTATCCTTGATGAACATCCATGTAAGAATCCTCAATAAAATACTGGCAAACCGAATCCCACAGTATCAAAAGCTTATTCATCATGATCAAGTAGCTTCATCCCTGGGATGCAAGGTTTGTTCAACATATGCAAATCAATAAAAACAAAAACCCATGATTATCTCAATAGATACACAAAAGGAAAGGCCTTCCATAAAATTCAACATCCTTTCATGTTAAAAACTTTCAATAAACTAGATACTGAAGGAACATACCTCAAAATACAGAGCTATATATGACAAATCTATAGCTGATATAATAATGAATGGGCAAAAGCTGGAAGCAATCCCCTTGAAAACAGGCACAAGACAAAGATGCCGTCTCACCACTCCTATTTAGCTTAGTATTGAAAGTTCTGGCCAGGGCAATCAGGAAAGACAAAGAGATAAATGGTACTCAAATAGGGAGAGAGTAAATAAAATTATTTTTGTTTGCAGATGACATGATCCTATATCTAGAAAACTCCATAATCTCAACCAAAAAGCTTCTTAAGCTAATAAGTAACTTCAGCAAAGCCTCAGGATACAAAATCTATGTGCAAAAATTTTTAGCATTCCTATACACAAACCATAGGCAAGCAGAGAGCCAAATCGTGAAATAACTCCCATTCACAATTGCTACAAAAAGTAAAATAGCTAGGAATGCAGCTGAAAGGAAATGTGAAGAATCTCTTCCAGGGGAACTACAAATTGCTGCTCAAGAAAATCAGAGATAACAGAAACAAATGGAAAAACATTCCATACTCATGGATAGGAAGAGTCAATATTGTAAAAATGGATGTACTGCTCAAAGTAATTTATAGATTCAATGCTATTCCCACTAAACTACCATTGACATTCTTCAAAGAATTAGAAAAAACTATTTTAAAATTTATACGGAACCAAAAAAGAACCTGAATAGCCAAGACAATCCTAAGCAAAAAGAACAAGTCTGAAGGAATCATACTACCTGACATCAAACTATACTACAAGTCTACAGTAACCAAAATAGCATGATACTGGTACAAGAACAGACACACAGACCAGTGGAATAGAATAGAGAGCTCAGAAATAAGACACACACCTACGACCATCTGATCTTCAACAAACTTGCCAAAATAAGCAATGGGGAAAGAATTCCTTATTCAATAAATGGTACTGAGCTAACTGGTTACCATGTGCAGAAATTGAAACTGAACCCCCTCCTTACAGCATAAATAAAAATTAACTTAAGATGGCTTAAAGGCTTAAATGCAAAACCCAAAACTATAAAAACCCTAGAAGAATATCTAGGCAATGCCATTCAGAACATAAGCATCAGCAAAGGTTTCTTGATGAAAGTGCCACAAGCAGTTGCAACAAAAGCAGTAATTGACAATTGGGATCTAATTAAATTAAAGAGCTCTGCACGGCTAAAGAAACTATCATAGAGTGAACAGGCAACCTACAGAACAGGAGAAGATTTTTGCAATGTATCCATCTGACAAAGGTCTAATATCCGGAGTCTACAGGGAACTTAAACAAATTGACAAGAAAAAAACAACCCCATTTAGAAGGTGGGTAAAGGACATGAACAGACACTTCTCAAAAGAATACATAAATGTGGCCAATAAACATATGAAGAAAAAAGCTGAACATCATTGATCATTAGAGAAATACAAATCAAAACCACAATGAGATACCATCTCACATTAGTCAGAATGGCTATACTAAAAAGTTGAAAGAACAGCAACAGAAGCTGGCCAGGTTGTGGAGATAAAGAAATGCTTTTAGACTGTTGGTGGGAATGGAAATTAGTTCAACCATTGTGGAAGACAGTGTGGTAATTCCTCAAGAACTTAGAGGCAGAAATACTATTTGACCCAGTAATCTCATTACTGGGTATATACACAAAGGAATGTAATTCATTCTATTATAAAGATACATGTACATGTATGTTTATTATAGCACTATTCACAATAGCTAAGACATGGAATCAACCTAAGTGCTTATCAGTGATAGACTGGATAAATAAAATGTGGTACATATATATCATGAAAACACTATGCAGCCACAAAATGGAACAAGATTATGTCCTTTGCAGGGACATGAATGGAGTTAGAAGCCATTGTCCTCTGCAAACTAATGCAGGAACAGAAAACCAAATACCACATCTTCTTTTGTAAGTGGGAACTGAATGATGAGAACACATGTTCACGTGAGGGGGAACACCACACACTGGGGCCTGTCGGGGGGATTGTGGTTAGTGGGAGGGAAAGCATCAGAAAGAATAGGTAATGGATTCTTGGCTTAATACCTAGATGATTTGATGATCTGTGCAGCAAACCACTATGACACACGTTTACCTATGTAACAAATATGCACATCTTGTACATGTACCCTGAACTTAAAAGTTGAAGAAAAAACTAAAATAAAGTCCAAATCTAATAGTTCTTTAAAAAAAAATGTTCTTTTCAAACTGATCTATAGATTAAATACAATCTCAAACCTCTGAAGGATTTTTTTTGGTAAGTATTGGTAATTTGAGTCTTTTTTTCTTTTTGCAAAAATGCAAACTGTCTACTGTAGATCCTTTTTTGAAAACAGGAAAAAAAATAGAAGTTCTTACACTTTGTAATTTCAAACATTATGAAGATATTGTCATCAAAATACTATGGTACTGGCATAAAGACAGATATAGAGATCAATGGGATGGAAGGGAGATCAATAGAATGAAGATCAGTGGAATGGAATCCATTAGTCAATGGAATGGAATGGATCAATGGAATGGGAGGAATCAGTGGGGATCAGTGGAATGGAATAAGAATCCAAATAGACCCAGAAATATATAATCGGTTGATTTTCACCAATAGGCTAAGGCAACTAAATAAGTAAAGGAAAATCTCTTTAATAATGGTACTAGAGTAAATGAATAGTCAAAAGCAAAAAATAAAAACTGCAACTGTATCTCCAAACATACAAAAATTATTTCTAAAGTAATCATAAACATTAATAAAACTTAACAAAAATATATAGGAAAAATTTTAGTGGCTTTGTGTTTGGCAGTGATTTCTTAAATAGGATATCAAAAATGAACTATTAGATACATTGGACTTTGTCAAAATTTTAACCTTCTCTTTAAAAGACCCTTATAAAAGTGAAAAGTAAGCCACAAACAGGAGAAAATAATTTCAAGACATATACCTAGCAAAGGAACCTGTATCTAGAATACATTAAACTCAATGAAGAAAAGGCAAACATCTCAATTATAAAACTACAAAAAAAAAAAAAGATTTGTATAGATATTTTATTAAGACATGTGGATGGGAAAGAAACACATAAAAATGTCGGTGTCATTAGGGATATCAGAACTGCAATGAGAATATCAATACATAAAAACCAGTTGTATTTCTATATAATAGCAATGAATCCTAGTATATGGCACTCACAGTATTCACAATGAAATTAAGAACTTCATTCTACTTATACATCCGATTCTGCTTTTGTGACATTTTTCATGAAATGCATGGGTTGGTGAAAAGAGGTTACATTTAGGGTTAGACCTGGATTCAACTTCTCTATCATTTAGTTATATAAAAATAAAACTACAAAACTTTAAGATTGAACTTACTCTAAGCCTTAGTTTACCCATCATTATAAAATTCCCAATACATAATTATCTTATATTGAATTTCAAATGGTTTAATATGTATAAATAATTATAAAATTATTAAATATAGTGAAGACAATATTGGTGCTGATATGGACTCTAGAGCCAAGTTACCTGGGGGTTTACATCCTAGATCTGCCATTTACCAGCTCTGTGATTTTTGAGCATGCTATTCTCTTTCTGTCTACATTTTCTCATCTGTAAAATGAAAATTATAATATTAAGTTGGTGCAAAAGTAATTGCAGTTTTGGACCACAGATTTTAAGTTATATTAATAACTAGTCCCAAACACATCTTTATTAATCAAAATAGGGAACCATTATATTACAATCTATACATTTTGCCAATAAGAAATACATTTGTTTATTCCTGTAACATAAAAATCTGTCCTTCGGGATTCGACAAACTCTTGAAAAGCATTTTCTGCATCCTGCTGGATGTGGAAGTGGTTTCTCTGAAAAATGTTGTTGAGACGCTTGAAGAAATGGTAGTCAGCTGGCGAGAGGTCAGGTGAATACAGCGAATGAGGCAAAACTTCGTAGCCCAATTCATCGAACTTTTGAAGTATTGGTTGTGCAACTTGCAGTTGGGCACTGTCATGAAGAAGAATTGGGCCCTTTCTGTTGACCAATGCTGGCTGCAGGCATTGCAGTTTTCAGCGCATCTCAGTGATCTGAGCATACTTCTCAGATGTGATAGTAAAGCCAGGATTCAGAATGCTGTAGTGGATCAGACCAGCAGCAGAGCACCACAACAGTGAGCACCACCTTTTTTGGGTGGAAGTTTGGCTTTGGGAGGTACTTTGGAGCTTCTTCTCGGTCCAGCCACTGAGCTGCTCATCGCTGGTTGTCATATAAAATGCACTTTTCATCATACATCACAATCCGATTGAGAAATGGTTTGTTGTTACATAGAATAAGAGACGACAACACTTCAAAACAACGATCTTTTGGTTAGCTCATAACGCATCATCTTATCAAAGTTTTTCACTCTCCAATTTGGTTCAAATGCTGAATGACTATAGAATGGTTGACTTTGAGTTCTTCTGCTACTTCTGTAGTTGTAAGAGAATCAGCTTGGATGATTGCTCTCAGTTGGTTGTTGCCAGCTTCCAATAGCCATTATGTCCTCATCTTCAAGGATCTCCTTTGTAAAACTTCTTGAACCACCACTGCACTGTATGTTCCCTTAGTAGTTCCTTGGCCAAATGTAATGTTGATGTTGCCAGTTGTCTCCACTGATTTCTGACCCATTTTGAACTCAAATTGGAAAATCACTTGAATTTGCTTTTTGCCAAACATCATTTCCATGGTCTAAAATAAACATAATATAAACAGCAAGCAATAAGTCATTAGCAAAAAAACATAAAGTGAGAAAAGCTCACTAAAATGATGTATGACATAACCATATTTATTTAGGAATGTATTTCAATATCAAACAGCAAATACTAACAATGTTAAAACTGCAATTACTTTTGCACTTACCTAATAGTACACTTCTGAGGATTATTTTGAGGAATATATGAGGTGGTGTATATCAAGCACTCACCATAGCTACTAGCACATAATAAGCACCCAATAAATGTTAGCTTAAAAAAATTCCTGCAATTTTTACCTTTGTGCAAATCTAATACAACTTTCAAGGTGTAGCTTAATAGCTACCTCTTTTTTTAAAGACTTACTTGATTGAATTGTTTTTTTCTCTAAACTCTAATAACATGATACATAATTTATTCATAAAGCACCACAAGGAACTTCGGCTTCGTATCTCCTGTATTGGTTTTTAATTTTCTTTAAAGACTATATTTTATTTTATTCTTTTCATGTATCATTGTCATATCATTTCTATTATATCTATTATGTTTTAATTCTCTGCATATTTCACTATGAAATTTTTTAATATAGTGAATATTATCTATCCCCCTATAAAATGTAAGCTTCATAATAGCAAGGACCTTATATTAATAATACCTGCACACTGTAGACAGTAAATAATTGCTGAATGGATGAATAATAACTTAAACATTTATTGAATTAATGTATCACACTTGGCAATAATATTGGTAACTCGGAACTATCTATAGATGAATAATAAATTCCCTTAAGACTTAGTAGCATAAAACAATAGAAATTGCTTCTATCTCAGTTTTTGTGGGTCAGGAATCCAGGTGTGGTTTAGCTGAGTGTTCTGGTTCAGGGTTTCCCACAAGACTCATCTTCCAAGGTTTCTCATGGGCTGGCTGTTGGTCAACTGTGAGTGACAGGAGTGTCAAATAATTTAGGAGTCGTGTTTAAAAACTACCATAGTCTGCCCTCTAGGCACAAATTACTTACATTTCTCCACATGCAGAATTCAACTGTCTCCTCCCAAACTCCTCCACATGTTTCATTTCATTACAGGATCAGGCTGAGGGTAAAGGGTAAGATTGCCATTTAAATCAGGTGAAAGTATGGATAAGGCTTTTTGAGTTTGAGTCCTCAAAAATAGCTGCTTAAATATGGTTGCCATCTAAAGACCAGTAAACTGCAGAGACAAGTTACCTGTTTCCTTTAAAACCAATATAAAATGGCATGACAGGTATAGGGTAACTGCAAAAACATTCCTATTCAAAAAGGGTGGAGGAAGAATGGGAGGCCAACATGTCCTTAGCAATTCTGAAATCCAAGCAAGTTCATGTTTCCAGTTCCTTTATTAGAATTTTGTGTTGTTTCCTAGGAATGGTTATTAACTGCTCTTGGCTTTACCCTCTGAGCTCTTGATTCTAACCTCTGAATTATCCATACATTTCAATAAAATGTAGCTCATGTTTGCAGCTGAATAGTTTTCTCAGTCTGCTTCCTGCCCATAGAAGCCCTGGAGCCAAGTTCTTTTTTAATTGCACCCTCTCCTACCCTTTAATCCTCAACTGATAGTTTACACCAGAACAGTTTTTCTAAAACTGAGATTTCGCTATGAATCTCGATTAGGCAAAAACCACAACCTCACATCTTTTCAAGGTAAGCTTTTCTATCTTAGGCTTATTTTGCGTCCACTGTGGGACAACACCCTTAAGATTTATTGAAGCCCTATTGTTTAACAAAGTGGGTTGTCTGAGATTTTTCCTTCCTTTTTTGGGAGTCCTCAAAGCTCCTTAGGCTTCCAGTAGTATTCTCCTAGAAGTCCTTAAGTTTTCACTTACATTCTCCTAATGATCCCTCCAGCTTCAGCCCACCACCTAGCCTCAAGTCCAGTGCTGTATGATTCAGGATTTTGTTAAGGCAGGACCCCACCTTTGGTGTATCAAAATAATTATCTGTTGTCTTGCTGCAGAACAAATGTCACTAAAACTTGCTAGCTTAAAATCCTATTTTTAAAAAAGCGTTCAGTTTTAGCTTAAAAGTCTGAAATTTACTAGGGCTTGGTAGAGAAAGCTTGTCTCCTGCACACTGCTTGCTTAGGTGGTTGGCAAGTTGGTGCTGGCTGAGAGCTGGGGGTCTCTGTTCATCTCCACATGGGTACCTCTCCAAAGACAGTTTGGGCTTCACAGCATGGTGACTGGCTTCTAAGATTAAAAGTCTCAAAAGGCAGAAATATAAGCAACCAATTTTTTATAGCCTAGATTTGGAAACTGGCATAGTATCACTTCCACTGTGTTAGAAAAGAGGAACACAGACCTCAAGTCTCAAGAGAAGTGTCAAAGGATTTGCAGTCATGTTTCAAAATCACTACACCTGTTTTAGATCAAAGCACAGTTCTGTCACTTATCTATCACATTCCTAAGAAGGCTTTCTTTATTCCTCTAAAGTAAAGAGATTCTATGTTTTCTAAGGTCCTTTCCTACTCTAAATTTGGTCATCTTACAATTCCTATTTTCCACAATTCCCATTTCCTATACATTGTTGATACATTCTAACCCATGGTAGTTTCTTAACTATATAATCAGACAGTGTTTGGGGGTATAAAATTTTCTCTCCTTATTACCACACTTCAGAAAAATAATATGTTGAGAAGTTTGCATGATATTTGTAAAATATTTAGGAAATCCAGAAAACCTTCACCAAAAAGGTGTATTATAATGAACATGAACTTACAAGAATAGTTGTGCAGTAAAGAGTCTGCATTAATGGAGAATGCCTTATTGGAAGGTCAGATATTAGAAAGGTAACTTTTGTAGGCAGCTATTCTTAGAGGGGTTTTATTTATTTTTAATTTAATGTACTCCTTTTTTTTGTTTGTTTCATATGTCTCAATGTGGTTTGGGGAATAAAGTTTCGATTGTACTGCTCTATTTATAGTTTTAAAAAACTCTGTAGGGACCAAAGCTGGTTGTTTTTTAATTTTTACCGCCTTTAAAATGGTTTTGTCAAATCTAATTTGAGTTTCATTATGCAGTAAACATTACTTGTTTCAAGAAAACATAGTTGACTATTTTTTATATGTCAGTTTAAGTTCCATCATTTTATTCTTTCAGGAATTTGTATGTTAGAAAAACTTCCTTTTAGAAAAACATTAATTTATGTTAAATTGAGTAACAATTTAACAATTCAATCTAATGAGATCAAAGAAAAACAGACATATCTTAATGAAATGAATTTCATATGTATATGTGAATTATGCCAAAACTTTTCTTCATCACACTAGTGTTAGTAGTCTTTTATATGTAGTATCATATATATAAACTTAATGTTGACCCTTTTTAAATTGCAGTGTCCTCTTGCATGGCAGAGCAAGTGGGAAGGCCCAGAAGATCCCTTACAATACCTTAGAGGTCTTGTTGCCCGTGCCCTTGCAATACAGGTAAGACTAAACTATTTACTAAGTGGGTTGTATGACTGTGTAACTATTGTATTATATAGATAGCCATTGTGCTAATGACTAGTGAGAATTACATTATGATTTTGCACACGAAATGCCATATATTCATTATTCTGCCATTCATTGTTTTTGTATAGCACTATTTTTTTTTTTTTTACAAAAAAAAGTATATGCTTTCTGCTTAACTGTGGCTTTTCATCATTTTTGAGAATTTAGAGAAAAATTTACAATTTTAGTAGAGATGGATCACATAGATGGTAACTGAAACTGAATCATCACTGTGACTAATTTGCTTTAGGGAGCTCCCTCTGGGGAGCTCCTTTAAAAAAGGTTTTTTTCAAATTGATCAAGGTTTTTCAGAATAAACCAATTGGGTACTGCAGGAAAACAGAATAAAGAATAATATAGACAGAGAAAGAGTATATTTTTAAAGGAATACTAAATGATACAGGTTAGTTGATGCAGGCAAGGTACCTCTGTGGGTTTTCCACTGTCTTCCTCAGCTTGTTGCACCAGCTTCACAAAGAGCCTTTTTTTAAATCCACATTAACTGCTACTATCACACGAGTAACTTGATCTGTGTCCTTCTCAATAAAGCACTCTTCAACCATGCTTTAAAAAAAAAATTTACAAACCTGTTCACATCTTTAACCTTGTCATCACTCATCTCTGCTCCACCTTTGAACCCCTAAGCATACATGTTATTCTTTGACAGCAGCCACATTTCATTCTCAATTTTGTATTCTCTGGATTTTCCAGTCTCTTCCTGCTCAGTGTTCTCCCAGTCTGTCACTTTCTTTCCTGAATCTGGCCAATTCAGCCTGCAATTCATGGCATATAACTATATTCTCTTTCTAGCATCTTCAGTATCCTAACTCACTTTTGTTTATGCTTCATCCTGTCCAAAACCATTTAACTTGGATTAGTATCTGTCTGTATGCAGGCTGGTGAGCTCTGCTACTGACACTTCAGATACAGTGTCCAGTACTGGATGGGCCCTGAGCACTGCTCCTGTATTCCACAGTAATGTTTCAAGCTGTCACGTTTTTTGAAGATTCCATTCTGTCACTGACTCCCCTTTTCCTTAGCAGAACACCTTATGTTTTACTTCATAAAGAAAATTCAAGCTGTGAGATATGACCACTTAAAAAATCCTGCCCTTTTCTCTCATCTACAAATTTGTCTGAAGCCATCTTCATCATCTTTGTTCTAATATAAAAGTTGACCTCATGCAATTGAAGGCTCATCCCTAGACCTCCATACTGACTCTGTTATCCTCTCTTTAGAGACCTCCTCTAGGGGGTCTTCCCCTGGTTCCGTCTTTTCATCTTTTCATCTTTTCTTACACTATTTGCCAGCCTACAAATGGGACTCCTTTGAAGGCACCATGATCCATTTAAGCAATTGTTTGGCTTCTATTATAACCAGTTCTCTGGGTTGTAGGATTATTGGAAGTAAAAAAAAAAAAAAGTACTAGAGCTGGAAATGAGGTTAAAATTAGCAGGTAGAGAAGGATCTGGCAGGGACTCTGATTTACTCATCTTTCTATCTGCTGTGTATATATGCCTGGACATAATCTATCAGTAAATGCTAGAAGGAAGAAAGAAAGGGAGAAAGTCTATCAGTGATATTAGAAAAGTATAGGAATGCTCTGAAGTTTGTTGTATAATTGCATGGATGTGATAATTTACCACTTCATATACTTTTCAGTACTGTTTTCTTTATATTATTTTTAAAAGGACAGGGACTTTTTAAATTTGCCATGAATGGTAGCCTATATTACACTATGTAAGTTCACTTCATAATTATGCTGTGTGTTTATAATGATAAATATATTGTTGATACTAAAATTAATATTCTTTAAAACAATTTTACATGAATTATTATAATTTTCTTGCATGATTATTCATATATTGATGAATAACTGGTCGTCAATACTGAATTCCCCTGTACAATTTTCTTAAAAGCTTTATAAGGCATTTAGCCTTAATTGTAGTGATAAAATACTGTCTCTAACCCTCAAGATAACTTTCAGGACTGACCATAGCTTACCTTTCATCCTTCCAACCAGGGAATATGCACGATTTCTTACTTCTGCAACCACTTGGGGATACTTTTTGTATTGTTTTATTTACCTAGCTTAATATTTGTTTTCAATTATAACCATATAGACATCCATCTCCCTGAGGTAACCTTTAATATTTGGGATTTGTTTTTCGTCGATTCCAGGGTTTGATAGATCTCTAGTTTTCATCTGTGCCTTCTCTATTTCACAGGTACATATTCAGAGCAGCTTGTGATACTTGGAGAACAATGTAACTACCTAGTTGGAAAACAAAGGGATGGGAAACTGGGTGGGCAGGGAAAATTAGAAGCACAGTTTGTAAGGATCTGTGAAAATGGCACCTTTCGGTTTCTTAAGAAAGCGTAATGATCAGACTCAATCCAAACAGGTATATAGCAGGTTGAGTCCAGATCCTGCTATAGTTTTTAAGATTTTAGGGTCTTCCATTTTCAGGCATAGTTCATGGAAAAAGAGAACAAAATATTGAGGGTGTCATATATAGTGTCAGTTTATTATAGGGGTTTTGTGCAAAGAAGGTTAAGACTGACTTGGGTAGCATTCATTTATTTGTTCATTCAGTCAAAAATATAGTAAGCAGCTACTTTATTCTAGGCCCTGGGTGAAGTACTAGAGATATAATGGTTAGTAAATAGATAAAATAACTGCCTCACAGATCTTATATTCATTCTGTCTGTTCTCCTCTATCATTTTAGCAATAAAAATTATATAAATGTAAGCTGGGCACAGTGGCGTGTGCCTGTAGTTCTAGCTACGCAGGAGGCTAAGGCAGGAGGATCACTGGAGCCCGGGAGTTTAAGTCCAGCCTCAGCAACAATGAGACCTCTCCTCCTAAAAAATCATTCAGGAAATGTGATTAATACTTTCCTGGCACCAAACACTGTGTGAGGTTGCGGAATATAGAGTGGTGGACAAAATAGACATACATCTTATTCTCCAGGAACTATCCTTACAACTTATCAGAAAGACAGAACTGAATAAACAAAAGTAAGAGAAGAGTGATCAAAGTAGTACAGTACTATGGAAGCAAATAGCAGTACTTCCCTAGAAGGGGTCAGAGAAGTGATGCCTAAGCTGAGAACTTGGTAGGAATAAACCAAATGAGAATAAGGAAAGAGTGTATCAGACAGAAGGCAGACCAGAGTCTGATATCAAGAGTAAGTGTTCATACCAAAGTTATTGAAATTTTGTAAAAAAAAAAAAAAAATTAATAAAAAGTAAGCATTGTGGTTTCAAGTAACTAAAAGCAGAGCATAGATTGCAAGGAGCCTGTGTTCAGGCTGGAGGGGCCAAATCACGATAATGTATTAAGGAATTATACTTTATCCTAAGGACAAAAGGTAACCACTGCAGGATTTTAAGGAGGAATGTCAAATTATGTTTTAAAGGGATTGTTTTAGCTGTAGTATGGAAACAGTCTTAGTCTACTTTGTGGCAAAAGGTTTAAGACTCTCTTTTGAATACTCTTAATTTAGGGAGAGCTAGAAATCCCCTAGGGATCCAAGGAACCTCAGCCAGAGAGTCTTGCAGGCAGCCTGGCATTCACTCTCTGGTTTCTCTTCAGAGCAAAGATCTTTAAAAAAAAAAAATCCAGTATATTTCCAATACCTGTATACTGTGTACTGAATGAATGAATGAACAAAGGAATTAACAAATGAATGGACTAGACAGATTATTCTCTTTGGCGAACTTATAATTATTTCCCTGGCTTCAAATTTTTCTGCCTTTTCTTCAGAAATAACATCTTCAAAGATTTTCTTGGGTTCCTGATTTCTACTCTTTGTTTTCTCCTTGGCTTGTAGCCTAGCCCTTACAGCAGGATATTCTGATTCTTCTGTGATGATCCTTCTGAATTTTAGCATGTTCTCTACCCTGTTTGTAAATCAACATTGTCAGCCTTTGTTTTGGTTCCTTTGTCCTGCTTTTCTCAATGACTCATAGTTGGATCCCTTGATTGTACACCTGCAATTTTTATTCCAACCCGACTCATGTGTTGATTTCTATATTCAAGCCAGGATATATAGAGAGATTGTTATCACCATGACCTAGTTAGACTAGGGTATGCTAAATAGACCCAATATTCTAGACGTGTTTAATGGACCCCTGAGTATCTCCCCCCATTATGCTTCCATTGCTAAGCAAACTTGGAGTGTCATGTGTTAAATTAGCATTTTTTGCCATTAATACTTAAAGTTCATTTTAAACTTCTGCTTTAGTTTCATGTCTTTAGTCTTAAGATCCACAATGACTCCTTCTTGAACTTCATTCAATTTTTTTTTGCCAAACTCAAGCTAGTGACTGGCACATTGCTCTACTACCAAATCCTGCCATTCTTCCTTATGACAGAATCTTGTTGTTTATATCAACTATTAGGCACCTTGAAGTTTGCAGAGATCTAAGCAATAAATAGCATTAATTATTGTTGTTATTAGTAAATACTGCTTAGCATGACATATAGACTGTTCTTAAATCTTATCAGGAGAATAGACAACTAAATAAGCAAAAACAACAAATCACTAAAGGAAGTATTTGGGCAGATAGCAGAAGTACTACAATCTAGAACCACTTAGTGCTATCCCCTGTTCCCCAGTGGTTAGTTAAGTCCAAAATTTTTGGAATCATTGTTGACTTCTCTGCTCTCACACTTATCCAGTAAACCAGAAACTCTATTTTCTCCGCATTCAAAATACATTCAGAGATACCTTTTACCATTTGTACTGCTACTACCTTGATTGAAGTCATCACGAATGCAGCTACTAACTAACTAGTCCTGCTTCTACCCTTGTCCCCACTGTTACTGGTTCTAAGCCAAGCAATCTCAAATGGTCTGATGTTAAAGTGCAGCTAAAATTACATCACTCCTGTCTTGGAAATATCCCCATGACTAGTCATCTCATCTAGAGTATCAAAATCCTTGCAGCAGTCTACAAGTTTCTTTAAGGTCGAGCCCGATTACCTCTCTGTTCTCCTTTCCTAGTTTTCTACCTCATTTACTCTGTTCTAGCCATACTGGTCTTGCTTTTCAATGAGCAAACCTGGCACGCTTTGATGGCCTTTACCCTTGCTGCTTCCTCTCCTTGGAGTACTCTCCCCTGGATATGCGTAAGGAAGCTTCCTTATCTCCTTCAGGTCTTTGCTCAAATGTCATGTTTTCAGTGAGGGCTTCCCTGACCATCCTGTTTCAAATTACAACCCCTGCCCCACCCCCAATACTTCTTACTCTTTTTTCCCTCTTTATTTTTCTCTGTGGCTTATAGCTTCATCTAATATTCTGTAAGTTATAACCTATTTAAAGTTTTCTATGTATTCTTCCACTAAAAAGGAGGCTTCATAAAAGCAGAGATTTTTGTCTCTTTACTGCCTATCCAAGCATGTAGACAGTAACTTATATAAATAGGCTTTTCAGTAAATATTTGTTGAATAAATAAATAACTCTAATTATAAGGTTATTTATTCTCAAGCAAATTCAGATAAATCTCTTTTTTCCAGTCATCATCATTTAGCTTCCTGAGCTATATTCTGTGGTATTTCATTACATATTTTGATATTTTGGCTTCTATCTAAATCTTCCCATAAATGTTATGGTTTAACTTTATACTTTACTTCCACAATCTAACATTTGAAGTGTTTTATTTTCTCTTAAGATTTCAAATGCAAAAAGCAATTTATTATAATTACATTGTTATTGTTTTACTCATTTTTTGAGGTGTCTTACTGTATTTTGGAAGGTTTTGCTACCATACTGTGCATTCCTGGAAGAGTATATTATTTTCTTAACTCATCTTAGTAACTCTCCTAGTCCTTAAACAGTGCTTTACACAAAGTACTCAGTAAAATTATTCATAGAAGACTTATAAACAAAGTTGAAAAAGTCTATATGTGGCTTTAAAACCTCGAGCATCCCCATTTTTGTATATTATACCCAGGAGAGAAACCTGTGGGTGTTTTTTATTCATATAGATGAACAAGTATATATTTATTAGTTTATTCATTCAATGAATATTTATTGAGCTTCTATTGTATGCCAGCTGCTGTTCTTAAGTGCTAGAAATACACTGTAGTTAGGAAACATGAAATTCCTGTCAACAGGTATTACTACATTTTAGTGAAGGAGATAGATAGCAAACAAATAAATATGTTAATATTAGAATTGTATCAAAACACTTTGGCCAAAATCTTGAGATTTAAGATTAATATACAGCCAAGCTTTAAATTGGGTTATCACCATCATAGAATGAACTTAGGGCATATATCTGAACTTGTATTTAGAAAAACAAAGCTTTTACTATAACAGTAATATTACAAAATTTTAAGAGTCAAATTTTGCACAGAGATAGTAATTTCTCAGCAGTAACAGCTGATAAATCCTTTGTATGGCCAGCTATCTTGCACATTTGGAATACTAAACAGTACTCTAGGGTCTATAATCATATGCAGTTTTATAGAAGCAATCTTACAAAATATGCTATATGTACTGCTTGCAGAAGATAAATTTTGGTTCTAGAAATTTGACAACATAGCAACATAATTGGCTTTCAAGATAACAAAATCTTTCCTGAATTTCTACCTGCATTGCAGCTTTCATAACATGAATACCAATTTTAGCAGCTTCCTGGAGTAGCATAATAAAAGGATCTTTACAGCAGAAAACATGCAGAGAATACTTAAACTCTTATGACAAATTTGGTTTCTTGAAGAATCAGCAAGTTGTAGCAAACGATTTTCCCTGCAAGTAACCAATGATTGTTAGTAAAATCTCCTACGCTGGTACCATTATTTGAAAAATATTGTTTCAAGGCTTCCCTTGATTTATGAGCTTTTTTTTTTTTTTGCCATTTAAAGGCTTCCTTTAATCTTGTTTGAACATACATTATTAATATATAACAAGAGAGTTGCAAAATGTCTTGTGTACCATATACTCTTATTTTTGTTAAAGAAGAATAATAGAAATGGTTGACAGTTTTTCTGCTGGTGTCAATAAATTTCGCCTATCAAAATGTTTTGTTTCTGAAGATACAATGGAAGGTTGTGAACAAAACATTGTGTGCTTGTGATTCCTAAATCAGTCATAGCCTTCACCACATTTGTTTCATTGTCAATAATTGCATAACACTTTACTTGCTGATTTTCCATTCTATAATATATTATCTATCAGATTTACTTTGTTGTTAGCTATTTGCAGCTGGAAGTCTCTTCACGAGCAAGGAAAGTAGTGATTGGTTTTATTGTTAATTTGTATGTTATCACACTTTAAAAGGACTTTGGGCTGTATATTATTTATCTATTTGTCTGTTGTACACAATATTGAAGTAGACTATTATTTGGCTTAATACTACCAATAATACCAACTTTTGTATACAATAAAAATAATTTAAGAAAATGTTTTTTAGTAATGTATATTCTAGAAAGAATCTTGAATATAAGGTTCATAGCTTAGCAAGCCTCAGAACTCCTTTTACTTAATCTCCTGAAAGTTATTGTCAGTGATTTTGACAAGTTTTTTTTTTAACCTCTATAGATTCATAACCTCAACAAGAAATTGTTTCTAAATATGTATTATTTTTAATGTCTACAGTTCTCAAATTTGATAAGTGAGAAAGTAAATATTATGTATACCTAGTTTTTTTCCTTATGTCTGGATTGAAGATGATTTATATTGGATAATTTTTTAAATGATATTTGACTGCTTTTTCTCAAGAAATTTTGAGATAGCAAAGTTGATATTCCATTATTATTTGATCCTCACAAATGGGAAATATTTCCAAGTAACTCCTCCTCTTAAAAGACTCATGGTTAAGTAGAACTAAGTAACTTAAAATTAAGATTTGTTACATGTTATTTAATTTTGAAAATATCAGTATATTTAATAATTTCACAAAGATCTGGATTTCAGTATTGTCTGATACATATGTTTTGTATTAAATTTTTATTAATATTTCTTGACTAAATTTTTCCAACTTTTTTATATTTATCTTGCTATTGTCTCTTAATATTTGTATTATCAATTGATTTCTTGAACCATAAGTTCTGAAATCAACATAAAATTAACAACTTTTATAAAAATTATTCTCTAAATTCTTTTCTTACTATACTAAATACATATTAATGATTCAAACTAAGATAATTTCAACCTATAGAGCACATAAGGGGTTTTCACTTCAAGTAACATGTAGTGAATAATATTTTTAAATAAATCTAAATGTCATACCTTGTTGACATTACTAACATTGTTACACTTATTAGATAGGGTGGTAACATCTGTCCTTACACAAATATTAGTATTATTTTTTCTGGGATGTCAGAACAGTGTTAAAGTAAGCATCTGTTTGTTGAGCCCACCAGAAGGTAAAAGGTAACTCAACTCATTCCTGTATTTAGAAAAGTCAGGGAAATGGTTAATAACAAACAAAAAGAATGAAATTTTATTCCCCAAAATTTTCTACACTAGGTGATAAAAGTATATCAAAGTTCTACTGAAAAACAGTACCTCTTTATATCAAATATTGAGCCTAGAAACCCAGATTTATAAGTTTTTTAATTGAAAAAATACCAAATATATGGATAGAACCTCTAGTACTCTATAATAGGTGGTTATATTAAGGATATGGGAAGAATAAGATTTCCTTTTTTAACAGTAAGGTAGGGTATATTCTTTTTCTAGACAAGACTATATCTATTAATAAAGTTAAACAAGGTAGCAAAATCAATTCAGTGGCAATAGAGCGATGGAGCCTAAAATCTTCCTCAAATCCTTTGTACAGCTTGAGACTTTTCAGTAAGCTATGCTATGTGGAGTACCACTAACATAACCCAGTCAAAAAGTGGTTAAGATTTTTAAAGTTCGAGTCATTGACTTCAATTTATAGACTTGGAAGAAGCAAGCCTTCCAAGTATCCACCATGCCATTACCACATTCATCGAATTCACAGAAGTTACTTTGTCCCACAATCTGCATCCATCACTAGACAGCATGGAAACGTTGTTCTTTTTGAAAGATTTATTACAACTAAGTTTTTTAATGAAATGGAAATGTGTAACATGTTTTAAATTTATAAGTGCTTGGCTTTACTACTGTTTTATTTCTTGTGGGTATCTATTAATTTGGGTAAAGTTTTTTGGTTTGTTCCTTCTCTGTTTTGTTAATTCAGGATTTGACTTTTGGGTTTTTTTTTTTTTTTTCATTTTGTCCAATATTTTTTCCAGATATTGTTGACATCCAAATAATAACTAACAAGGTAGGACCCAAAATACTAGGATTTTTTAAGTATTATTTGCAACTAATAAATATTGAATTAGAATTTGAAAACTCTTCAGAAATTCTTTCCAACGTATTGGATGCAGGTTCTATGCTTACTATGCCAAGAATTAAAGGGGGAAGAAGATAACTTTCTGTAGAAAAATTAGGATATTAAGTTTAAGGATAATAATAAGCAAACCTGGGGAGGTTGGGGAGGAGCTTACTACATTATCTAGCATGCTTTTTACTGGAATGAATGTAAGTGATCATATGTGTGTATGTTCTTCCACAATACTATTTAACAATATCATGTTCTGTTTATAAATTAGTGTGTGGAGAGATTTCCTATTTAACTTAAAACTCTCTCTTAAAAGATATCTCTTCCACGGAAAATATTCCATTTCTCTGTGGCTCCAGATCTGCTAATTCTGACATTTATATTCTACAAAATAGTTAGTTATAATCTTCAGGGAAATTTAGAATAAGTAAAGGCTGAAATACCGTAAAAACAGAGTCCCAAGTCAAACTATTTCTATGCCTTTGGAGGGGAAATGTAAATGGTTAAGAAGTGTTATCCAGCCTACAAGGGAACCCAATCCACAGCAGGATAGGGTTGGGCAGAGATTTCTTATGGTCAGAAATTTCTTATGGTCAGCTTCAGCCATATCTTCAAATCTAGAGATGAGAAATGCCAGAAACATCAGCATTTCTTTATAAGCTTATCATGTTAAACCTTTTCTCAAAGCCAATACTTACTTGTTTCTTACAAAGTTGTTTGAGATTACTTACTTAAAAATATTAACATGGGGACATGAAAATTTAACTTTCTTAGAAGTTTTACTTTGAAAAACTTAGAAAAGCAACATAATGAAGTCATTACTTTAGGAAAATGTTAGCCAAATTACAGGCACAAAAATGTAGCTATTGATTTAACTTGATCAAAGATTTTTTTCCCTTTGTTTCTTAATTCCCACTAGTCGCATATAGAGCTGTAGATATAAAGGTAAAATATATAAAAATTTGTTGTGTTAAAACTGGTAGAATAGGAAAGACATTTCTGATATGATAGCATTTGAACAGAGACCTAAAGGAGATAAAGGAATAGCCCATGCAGGTAAATGTCTGGGAGAAGAGAGTTTCAGGCAGAATTAACAGCAAGCACCAGGAAAAAGGAGTTTTTTGAGAAAGAAAGGCAAATGTGCCTGAAGGAAACAAGACAGAAAAAGGTGTCCAGAGAAGTCAGAGTTAGGTAGTAAGGAACAAAGGGTTTAGAATTCAGGCAGGAGCAGACAACGCAGGCCTTGTAGGTCTTGTCTGCTATCAAAAGGACTTCTGTGAGATGGGATAACTCTGGGCAACTTCATAAAGACTAGATTGTACAGAGGAAGGAAGGGCAACAGTTAGGATTTATATTTGTACTTGCCTTTGGATCTTCAAAATATCTTTCTCAAATTATTTTTAATACATGTATTAATTGTATTTATTCCTGGAAGCTCAGCAATGCCATCTAGTTTTCAAATTGATCCATTGTTTAAAGAATGAGGTTAAAAATTGCCTTAACACTCAATCAATAAGCAAAGAGTGTTATTCATATGGAGTCACACACTGAACATTATATTTATCAGATGTTCTCTACACATGTGGTAATTATTGTATTTAGAAATTATTGTCATTGTTCTTATATAACTAGAATATTGTTTAAAAAATAATGATCTTACTGGGAATAGTAACAAGGCATAATTTGGATAAGAAATCAGTTCTCTGGTCTTCTTTATTCCTTCATTTAAATACAATTAAGTTTCATCAAAAGCATATTAGAGCCATAATTTTACTCATTGAATTCTATTTTGCTCAGCTTAAAACACTGAAATGTTTCCCTAAAAAAATGGCAATTTATAAGCTAATTTTTCCTCTAAATAATAAATAGGTAGCATTTTTACAAATCGATAGATATTTTCAAGTCACTAATTAAAAGGCAAACTTGTCAGATTGGATAAAACAAGACCCAACTAGGATGGCTACACAGTATCATGGCATTGTACTTTAAATATATATACACAAATAAGTTAAAAGTAAAATGATAGAAAAACATGTACCATGCTAACACTAGCCAAAAGAAAGCTGGTGTAGCTATATTAAATACTGAGCAAAATAGATGTCCCAGTAAAGATTATAACCAGAGATAACAAAGATTATTTTATAATGATAAAGAGATCAAGTCATCAAAAGGACATAACAAAACCAAATTTACACAGCTAATAATAGAGTTTCAAAATACATGAAGCAAAAAACTGAACACTGCAAAGGGAAATAGATGAATCCAGAATTAAAGTTGAAGATTTCAACATATGTCTCTCAATAACTGACAGTATACATAGCAGATCAGTAAAGATATAAAAGACTTGAATAACACTATTAGCTAAATTAATATTTATAGAACATTATCTAACAACAGCAGACTGTACATTCTTTTCAAGTGCGCACAGGATGTTTACGGTGGTAGATCCCATTCTGTGCCATAAAGCTAGTCTTAATAAATCTAATAATAGAATTCAAACAACACGAAGTATGCTTTCACACCACAATGGAATTTAGAAATCAACAACAAAGATTTATGGAAAATCCTAAAATATTTAGAGATAAAATACACACTTGTAAATAACCTAAAGGTCAAAGAAGATATCAAAAATAAAGCTGGAAATGAACTTAATTGAATAAAATTTAAAACACAATACATTAAAATGTGGACATGGCACATTGAGAAGAATGATTGGTTAAATTACTTACTTGCATTAAACACTTCTTCCAAGGAACACAGTGCATTAAAACAAAGTAAAATGGCATCAGTTTATAAATGCATTGCATTTTAAATTATGGAATTGCGATTATATGTGAATGAAGATAGTCATTAACGGGTTATAGGCTAAACAAGCCCACAAATATTTTGATATTTATTCCCATTTACTTTCTATGCACTTAAATAATGTTTTTATATAATTAGGTTTATACTGTGTCTACATTTTTGCATTCTGATAAATATATTAGGTCCTAAATAGTTTCCAATGATATAAAATATTTTTCAAATATCAGTTTTTATTGGCTGTGTAATTTTTTTTGGTAGGGATATGCCATAATTTAATCAGCTAATTTCTATTCTGTTTATTATGCTTCAAATTCATTATAATTTTAAATGAGCAGCCATGTATATTAATCTCTTGATTATTCCCTTAATTTGCATTCCAAGAAAAGAATTATTGAGTAAAAGAGGTTGCGTATTTTTAAAGCTTTGACACATTTTATCACATTATTTTATCATGGTGTACCACTGTATACTCCTACCAAAATTTTGTCCATGTTGCAACACTTAGCAGCATTTAATCATTATCATTTCTCCTGCTATACTGTTGAGCTAAAAACCTATCTCAGTTTTACATAACTATTGAAGATGATATCTTGTTTCTGTAACTATGTAAATAATTTGCCATTTTGTTAATATTATTAACTCATTTTCATATTTGTGGTCAATGTGTTTTTTAAATTTAGTTTATGTAAAATCTTGCATAATATAACCTATATTTCTTCTCATGTTTTTAATGAAAGTCTACCATTCTGTAATCAGATTTATAATCTCACCCCCTTTTTTTCCTCATCTTAAATTGATTCTTTTTTTTCCATCATTAATTTACAGAATAAAATTTTACTCTAAATGATAAGTAGCACAATTTTAGGTTAGAATGTGAATTGAAGGTTGAATTTTTTTGCAAACAGTTAAGTTTTTTCCCAGCATCATTGACTGAATGTTTTTATTCCTCAGTGACCTTATAATATATTAAATTCTAACAGTTTTACTTGATTATGATCAGAGACTGAGTTTCTTCCTGGTTTGTGGATACACATTTCATAAATGTATGCAAACACTTCAAAGGAATTTTTCCCCCATGGAGTATACCTGATATGTTTGAATCATTTAATTTTTTTAAATTTTATGCTTTTGGCCCTTTTGGATTTTCATAAAGTTGTTTTTCATGTGCGTTTAATTTTGTCACAATTATATAGATTTAATTCTATGTTTAACTGATATCATTGCTTATAGCCAATAGGATTAGCTTTTGACCTATTTCAATAGGATAGCTTCTACATCCCTAAAAATATTAGTGTTAATTAATATGTAAAAGAAATAGAAATGGAAAACATGTTTTTTTTAGAGAAACAAAAGCATATGTTTTCTGAACTCTAGCTTATGTAAAAATGATACCTGCTTGTATTACAATTGATTGATAAGTTACCTAATAATATTATACAAAAAAATATCCTTTTACCTTCAAAATTCTGTATACTTTGGTCCATAAAGGAGTGGAACTCCCATGATATACTATTTATTTCTTATACAGCTTTCCATTTACTGTCATTTTTCACAGTTGTTTTTGTATCTCTCATCTCCTCTAACTAAATAAGCTATTTGCATTCAGTAAATGCTTCTGAGTAAATGAATGTAATTTGAATTCATAAATTCTACTACATAATCAACATTTTAAAAATAAAATATTGCAATATCGTATCAACTCAGAAAATCATTTTATTTATGTTATAATAATGGAGGTAAACTAGATAATCTTTATCATTCATTCTAATTTAGAAGTTTTACTGCCTGTGATTCTAAGTGTTTGTGTGTGTAATATTTGAGAAATTGCCTAGTCCATTTAGCTGCTCAATTCTATTAGCTATTTATTTGCTTATTTCCATATTAAATCTGTTATATGATATTTGAAGAATTATGGGTATATAGTCTCATAATCACAGAAGGGACTAGAGGTTTTATGTTTAATCTCAAACCTAATCCTTTAAAAGTGGCATGGCCCATAACTTAGAGTGAAGTAAAGAAAAAACATTTATGAAAAATATTTGCCAGCTAGCATGCCTATGACTTTGTTCAAAGCCCAATTTATGTGTGCATATTTCTGCTTAATAAAGATAATGCTACTTACTTCTGTATTTTCATGCTTATGAGTATAAATGTGGTTAAGAGAAAAAAATGTGCTTATTGTTTCTGCACTGTGAAGTTTGCTGTTCAAAGATATTATACATGCTAAAATGATCTTTGTTATTTAAACTTTATCTCAATTAAATAACACCTCTGCATTAGTCTACCTTTAAGCTTAATAGATTAACAAGTTATTTTTTCCTTGGATTAATAACATTTTTACTAAAGAGCTTTCCCTTCTTGAGTAATATTATTCAAACAAGTAAAAATCTGATTATCAGCTATACTCTAATTTTTAATTAGTTTGAACACATATATGTACATTCATTACTGGCAACAATTCTTCAGCAGTCATTTGAATTCAAAATTAATTTTACAGCATTAATGAAATAGTATAATTGAAAATATTAAATGACTTTTAAAATAACTGAACAGGATTAAATATTATTTATAATAAATATACAGCTAAGTATAATTTGATTATATTTAGCTAAGGAAAGAAATTATCAGGCCAATCATTTAATAAAAATTACTTGATTGGGAATAAATATGCTATATATAATACTATTTAATTGAAAATAGATACTTTATGAAGTGTTATCTTTGTAAAGGATGATATCCAAGAGAAATAATTACGGCTTGTTAAGAAGATCTTTTAAAAGTATTTTCTGCTTATGCAAAACATACTATTCATTGGTACAGGAACAGAACATTTATGAGTACTAGTCAAATGCATTAAGATGTGAATGCAAACACAGTAGCTTTAGAGGTTTTAATTTCTTCTCTCGGTCTTGCTAAGAGATGTAAATGCTTGGGTAAATAATAGGGTGTTATAGTACATGAAACACATCCTTTCTATCACAGTAATAAATAAACAGTTTTTTTCTAGACTGTTTGTAAATCATGCAAAATGAATTACTGAGTAAATGAGGATTCTGTGAGTTTTTAATAGCTGACATTACTATAGTACCATCTCTGTGCACCCGCTGAACTAAGAGACTGATTGAGAAATCATCAGTAAGCTATCTCTTAAAGGATGGTATCACCTGCAGGAAATATTACAGAGAAACAAATCACCTAAGACTACCTGAGTTTACTTCCTGGTTCCAGCACCTATTATTTGACCTTGGACAAGACCCTTAACCCCACTGTACCTCCACTTCCTCATTTGTAAAATGTGGATACTAATAATAACTTGAAGGTCATGGTAGTGTAAACTTGGTTAATACATGGAAAGCATATAGTGTTACACAGACTTTGTTTTTATTTGTTCCAAATGGCAATTTAAAAAAATTACTTATGAAATATACTTTATATTGATATGTATTTCTCCAAATGGAGTATGAGTTGATTATTTAAAAAACACCTTTTTAAAAAAAAAAAAAAAAAATGGGGTTTCATCATGATGGCCAGGCTGGTCGTGAACTCCTGACCTCAGGTGATCCACCCACCTCAGCCTCCCAAAGTGCTAGGATGACAGGAGTGAGCCACCATGCCCAGCCTAAAAACACCTTTTAACACAAAATTATTTCTTTTTGGACATTACCCTCCACTGTAATACTTGATTCAGTAAGATGGCAAATTCACCATCAAATCTGGAGTTGGAACCCTAATTCAGTTGGCATTGCCAAGAGAACTTTTTAGTTAGGCCTGGATGCTCAGCATTTCCTCAGCATACTAGAAGTGATGGCCCAAAATTGGATGCTATACATTAGGTTAATTTTTACCTTTTGGACTTTTTATGTTGAGTAGATTTTTACCAGAAAACAGTTGTGCAAAGAATCTTATTTAAGATGGATATTATGCCTAATTACAATGCCAGACTTTACAATGTAAAATGGAAATATTATATATATTTTTTCTAGACACCATTTCAGAGCATTTGGAACCTAAACTTTCTCATTGAAAATGACTTAGGAATAATAAGTCTTTAATTGACTTATCTTTTAAGTGTGTATTTATATATTTATATTTTCTCCTTTCTAGAATTGGGTAGATAAAGCTGAAAAACAGGCTCTTCTCTCTGAAACACTTGACCTGTCAGAACTTTTCCATCCAGACACATTTCTTAATGCTCTTCGCCAGGAAACTGCAAGGTAATTAAAATGAAATACTTATTTGTCCCTGAGGGTAATTAATTTTGCTTTATTGTCTTCCTATTACACTGCCCTTGGTTGTCAAGAAATAAATTTATTATTGAAACACAGTTCTGTTATTTCCTTATACTGTACTTTAAATCACAGAGTTAACCGTTAGCTTAAAAAAGCATTGCTTTTAATGATGTATTTTATTTGAATTAAAAAAGATAAAATTTAACTTTTATAATTTTGATCATTTATCTAAACCTGTGCTGCCCACTGTGGTAGCCAGAAGTCACATGGACTTATATAAATGAATTAAAATAAAATCAGATTTAAAATTCAGTTTTCAGTAACTCTAACCACATTTAAAGTGCTCAATAATCACATGGTTTGTGACTGCCATTTTAGACTGCATCAAAGTATTTTTATCTTTGCAGAAAATTCTACTAGACAGTGCTGACTAGGCTCCTTGGTGGAGAAGAGGACTTGATGATTAAGATCAAGCTCCTTTTTATACCACACTTGGATTATCATATCATATCATATATAATTTTTAACCAGTTGAAATATAATAAAAGAGATGTTATTAAAAATATTCTGAACAAAATTTAGTTGTTTAGTAACTCTCAGGGGTTTTTCAATTTGTATTGCTTCAGGATCACATTATAAACATCAAATTTCAGTTTGGCTAATAAACATTTATTGAACACCTATCATGTGCCTGCATTTGAAGGTAATGGTCAAAATAGGATTTAAAAATGAAAAAAAAAAAAAGGCCTTATCCTTAAGGAACTTATAACATCAAAGAGGAGACTAACATGTTACAATTAACTTTGAAAACTTGGAGTAAACTCTTAACATATTAAGCATAGTTTAATGTTTCTCAATTTAAAAAATTATTGTTATTTAAACATGGTATTATTATTTAAACATGGTAAATATTTTAATTTTAAAGAAATATGACTATATCTTCAGTCACTCTTCATATTTTAATTCCTGAGGATTATTGATTTGTGACATTTGATGCTTTAACTTTACAGGGCAGTGGGTCATTCTGTGGATAGCCTTAAATTTGTAGCCTCATGGAAAGGTCGACTGCAAGAAGCAAAGCTACAAATTAAGGTACCAGACTAATTTTAGATCTTGGAATCTAAAACTTACCACCAACTGATATAAGAGATTCTTTTGATCTCCAAGTGACCTATCTTTATAGTGTAAGATCAGTAGAGTAAGACTATTACCTACGTGAAAAATCCAAGTAAGTTAAGATTTGGCATGAAACAACTTGTAATAGAAAATACAGAATATTATGCAAACATAAGAATCTTAGGGATACAATATTTGAAAGTGTAACTTTTATTACAGATTTATTACAAATCATGCAGTTATTTTAGCTTACCTGTTCTAAAATTCATCCTAATATTTACCGTACAATGAACTACACACAAGTTGAGCATCCAAACATCCCTAATCAAAAAATTCAAAATACCTCCAGATCTGAACCGTTTTGAGTGCCAATATGATACCACATATTGTCATATTTTGGTCCACATAGGTGGCCAAGATAGTGACACCTTTGCTTTCTAATGGTTCAGTGTACACAAACTTTGCTTCATGCACAAAATTATTTAAAATATTATATAAAATTGCCTTCAGGCTATATTATAAAATGTATATGAAACATAAATGAATTTGGTGTTTAGACTTAGGTCCCATCCCCAAGATAGCTCACTTATGTATGTGCAAATAGCAATGCACTGCATAACGATGGTTCTGTCAATGACAGATTGCACGTACTACAGTGATTTCATAAGATTATAATGGAGCTGAAAAATTCATATTGCCTGGTGATGTCTTTTGTTCATTGTAACATTTTAGCACACACATTACTCATGTGTTTGCAGTGATGCTAGTGTAAACTAATCTACACTGCCAGTTATATAAAAGTAAAGCACATATAATTATGTATAGCACATAATACTTGATAAGGATAATAACTGTTAATGCTTTATGTATTAACTATATTATACCATTTATCATTATTTTAGAGTACACTCCTTCAAATTATATTCTTCAAAAAAGTTAACTGTAAGACAGCCTCAGGCAGGTCTTTCAGGAGGTATTCCAGAAGAAGCCATTGTAACCATAGGGATGACAGCTGCAGGCCTGTTATTGCCCCTAAAGACCTTCCAGTGGCATCAGTTATGAAGGTGGAAGGCTGATAGTAATAATCCTGACTCTGTAGTTCTAAGCTAATGTGTGCATTTGTGTCTTAGCTTTTAACAAAAAAGTATAAATAGTAAAAATTAAAATAAATTGTAAAAAGAAAAAACTTTTAAAATAATGATATAAAAATATGTTTGTACATTTTGACACTGGTAAATAACATAGCTTAAAACATAAACACATTGTATAGATGTATAAAAAATCAAAAGTAAAACATGTTTATGTTTAAAACTCCTGGGCTCAAGTGATCCTCCTGCCTCAGCCCCCCAGAGTGCTGGGATTACAAGCATAAGCGATTCCACTTGGCCTGACTGTAGTTCTTTAATGCAGTTAACTTTATGCAGCTAGCTTTTCAGAAATTCCATTCATATAGTTCCAGATTCCTGCTCAAAACTCTTTTTTACTATATACTTTTAATTTTTTACACACCTCATGTTTACGTTTTAAGCTAAGTATTATTTACAGAAGCCAAAAACTTTTAAAAAAATTAAAAATATATAGTAAAATGTTACAGTAAGCTAAGGTTAATATTGAAGAAAATTGTTTTTAATAAATTTAGTGAAGCCTAAGTAGTCTATAGTAATATATAATAGTGTCTAAGGCCTTTACATTCATTCACCACTTATTCACTGACTCACCCAGAGCAACTTGCATTCTTTCAAGCTCCATTCATGGGAAGTTCCCTATATGGGTATAGGATTTTTTAATCTTTCATACTCTTTTTACTACATATTTTCTATGCATAGATATGTTTAGGTATATAAACACTTACCATGTGTTCCAATTGCCTACAGTATCCAGCACAATTACATGCTGTACAGATTGGTTTCCTAGGAGCAATAGGCTATACCATATAGCCTAGGTACGTAGTAGGCTATTTCATCTAGGTTTGTGTAAGTACACTATCATGTTCACACAATGCTGAAGTCACCTAATGGTGCATTTCTCAGAATGTATTCCCATTGTTAAGTGATGCATGACTATATTCCAAAAGTCAAAAAAAAATTCAAAATCAAAAGTACTTTGTTCCTGAGCATTTCATATAAGGGATATTCAACCTGTGTAAAGTGTAGTATATGAAAAATTAGACCAAATCATGTCATGGAGTGTTTATAATTTGTGAGTATATTAGTTGTTTTTTTAAGCTATCTATGATGATCTATTTCTTTTGTAGTATAAATTTTTCTTACCTTTTTTTTCTGTTAAAATCCATTATTTTTGCAACAACAGGTAATTTTTCAAACGTTAATAACAAACTAATTTAAAAGTATGTGATAGAAACTTTTTCCCCAACAACTCCAACCTTCTTCCATATCACTAGTCCCTCTTCCACTATCATTCCTTGATTTCCTCTTTCCCATTTTCTTACATATAATTGCCCTCTTAACATCTTTTTCATGGCTAATATGACACTGGATATGTTGTATTATGATTATGTCTCTATACATCTATATTGATCTGTCTTAGGAGACTATGTCATTGAGAACAATGACTGTCTTTTCCACCTTCAAATCCCCAGTGCCTAGTCCAGTATATCATATCACGTGTAATTCCATTTTTTTTCTCACCATTTTTTAAAATATACTTTAAGTTCTGGGGTACATGTGCAGATTGTGCAGGATTGTTACATAGGTATACATGTGCCATGGTGGTTTGCTGCATCCATCCCCCCATCATCTACATTAGATATTTCTCCTAATGTTATCCCTCCCCAATCCCTCTACCCGCTGCTATCCCTACCCTAGCTCTCCCATCCCCCAACAGGCCCCTGTGTGTGATGTTCTCCTCCCTATGTCCATATGTTCTTATTGTTCAACACTCACTTATGAGTGAGAACATGGGGTGTTTGGTTTTCTGTTCTTCTGTCAGTTTGCTTAGAAGGATGGTTTCCAGCTTCATCCATGTCCCTACAAAGGACATGAACTCATCCTTTTTTATGGCAGCATAGTATTCCATTGTGTATATGTGCCACATTTTCTTTATCCAGTCTATCATTGATGGGCATTTGGATTGGTTCTGTGTCTTTGCTATTGTAAACAGTGCTGCAATGAACATACGTGTGCATGTGTCTTTATAACAGAACGATTTGTAATGGAACAGTAATGGGATTGCTGGGTCAAATGGTGTTTATTTTTCTAGGTCCTTGAGGAATCACCACACTGTCTTCCACAGTGGTTTAACTAATTTACACTCCCACCAACAGTGTAAAAGCATTTCTATTTCTCCACATCCTCTCCAGCATCCGTTGTCTCCAGATGTTTTAATGATCACTACTCTAACTGGCGTGAGATGGTATATCAATGTGTTTTTGATTTGCATTTCTCTAATGATCAGTGATGACAAACATTTTTCATATGTTTGTTGGCTGCATAAATGTCTTCTTTTGAAAAGTGTTCATATCCTTTGCCCACTTTTTGATGGGGTTGTTTTTTTCTTGTAAATTTGTTTTGTTCTTTGTAGATTCTGGATATTAGCCATGTGTCAGATAGATATATGGCAAAAATTTCTTCCCATTCTGTTGTTTGCCAGTTCACTTAAATGATAGTTTCTTTTGCTGTGCAAAGCTCTTAAGTTTAATTAGATCTCATTGATCTATTTCGGTTTTTGTTGCCATTGCTTTTGGTGTTTTAGTCATGAAGTCCTTGCCTATGCCTATCTCCTGAATGGTATTGACTAGGTTTTTTTCTAGAGTTTTTATGGTGTTAGATCTTATGTTTAAATCTTTAATCCATCTGGAGTTAATTTTTGTATAAAGTATAAGGAATGGGTCCAGATTCTGCACACTGCTAGCCAGTTTTCCCAACACCATTTATTAAACAGGGAATCCTTTCCCCATTGCTTGTTTTTGTCAGGTTTGTCAAAGATCAGATGGTTGTAGATGTGTGGCATTGCCTCTAAGGCCTCTGTTCTATTCCACTGGTCTATATCTCTGTTTTGGTACCAGTACCATGCTGTTTTGATTACTGTAGCCTTGTAGTAGAGTTTGAAGTCAGGTAGTGTGATGCCTCCGGCTTTTTTTTTGTTGTTGTTGTTGTTGTTGTTGTTGTTGTTTTTAGCTTAGGATTGTCTTGGCTATGTGGGCTCTTTCTTGGTTCCATATGAAGTTTAAGATGTTTTTTTCCAGTTCAGTGAAGAAGGTAAATGGTAGCTTGATGGGGATAGTGTTGAATCTTTAAATTACTTCGGGCAGTATGGCCATTTTCATGATAATTGATTCTTCCTAACCATGAGCATGGAATGTTTTTCCATCTGTTTGTGTCCTCTCTTATTTCATTAAGCAGTGGTTTACAGTTCTCCTTGAAGAGGTCCTTCACATCCTTTTTTAGTTGTATTTCTAGGTATTTTATTCTCTTTGTAGCAATTGTCAATGGGAGTTTGCTTATGATTTGGCTGTTTGTTATTAGTGTATAGGAATGCTTGTGATTTTTGCCATTGATTGTGTATCCTGAGACTTTACTGAAGTTGCTTATCAGCTTAATGAGATTTTGGGCCGAGATGATGGGGTCTTCTAAATATACAATCATGTCATCTGCAAATAGTGATGATTTGACTTCCTCTTTTTCTAATTGAGTACTCTATTTCTTTTTCTTGCCTGATTGCTCTGGTCAGAACTTCCAATACTATGTTGAATAGGAGTGGTGAGAGAGGGTACCCTTGTCTTGTGCCAGTTTTCAAAGGGAAGGCTTCCAGTTTTTGCCCATTCAGTATATTGGCTGTTGGTTTGTCATAAATAGCTTTTATTATTTTGAGATACATTATGTTGATACCTAGTTAATTGAGAGTTTTTAGCATAAGGGGCTGTTGAATTTTGTCGAATGCCTTCTCTGCATCTATAGAGATAATCATGTGGTTTTGTCTGTGGTTCTGTATATGTGGTGGATTACGTTTATAGATTTGTGTACGTTGAACCACCCTTGCATCCCAGAGATGAAGCCGACTTGATCCTGATGGATAAGCTTTTTGATGTGCTGTTGGATTCAGTTTGCCAGTATTTTACTGAAGATTTTCACATCAATGTTCATCATGGTTATCGGCCTGAAATTTTCTTAGTTGTATCTCTGCCAGGTTTTGGTATCAGGATGATGTTGGTCTCATAAAATGAGGGAAGATTCCCTCTTTTTGTATTGTTTGGAATAGTTTCAGAAGGAATGGTTTTTGTACATCTGGTAGAATTTGGCTGTGAACCTGTCTGGTCCTGGACTTATTTTTGGTTGGTAGGCTATTAATTGCTGCCTCAACTTCAGACCCTGTTATTTGTCTATTCAGGGTTTCAACTTCTTCCTGGTTTAGTCTTGGGAGGGTGTAAGTGTCCAGGAATTTATCCATTTCTTCTAGATTTACTGGTTTATGTGTATAGAGATGTTTGTAATAATCTCTGATGGTAGTTTATATTGCTGTGGAATTGGTGATATCACCTTTATATATTTTTATTACATCTATCCTATTCTTCTCTCTTTTCTTTTTTATTAGTCTGGCTAGTGTTCTATCTATTTTATTGATCTTTTCAAAAAGCCAGCTCCTGAATTCATTGATTTTTTTGAAGAGTTTTTTGTGTCTCTACCTCCTTCAGTTCTGCTCTGATCTTAGTTATTTCTTGTCTTCTGCTAGCTTTTGATTTGTTTGATCTTACTTCTCTAGGTCTTTTAATTGTGACATTAGGGTGTTGATTTTAGATTTTTCCTTCTCAATGTGGGCATTTAGTGCTGTAAATTTCCCTCTAGATCCTGCTTTAAATGTGTCCCAGAGATTCTGGTACATTGTATCTTTGTTCTCATTGGTTTCAAAGAACATCTTTATTTCTGCCTTCATTTCATTATTTATCCAGTAGTCATTCAGGAGCATGTTGTTCAGTTTCCATGTAGTTGTGCGGTTTTGAGTGAGTTTCTTAATCCTGATTTCTAATTTGATTGCACTGTGGTCTGAGAGACTATTTGTTATGATTTCCATTTTTTTGCATTTGCTGAGGAGTGATTTATTTCCAATTATGTGGTCAATTTTACAGTAAGTGTGATGTGGCGCTAAGAAGAATGTATATTCTATGGATTTGGGGTGGACAGTTCTGTAGATGTCTGTTATGTCCATTTGGTCCAGATCTGAGTTCAAGTCCTGGATATCTTTATTAATTTTCTGTCTCATTGATTTAATATTGATGGTGCAGTGTTTAAGTCTCCCACTATTATTGTGTGGCAGTCCAAGTCTCTGTAGGTCATTAATAACTTGCTTTATGTATCTGGGTGCTCCTGTATTGGGTGCATATATATTTAGGACAGTTAGTTCTTCTTGTTGCATTGATCCCTTTACCATTATGTAAGGCCCTTTTTTGTCTCTTTTGATCTTTGTTGGTTTAAAGTCCGTTTTTTTCAGAGACTATGATTGCAACCCCTGCTTTTTTTTTTTCCTCTTCATTTGCTTGGTAAATCTTCCTCAATCCCTTTATTTTGAGCCTATGTGTGTCTTTGCACCTGAGATGTGTCTCCTGAATACAGTATACTGATGGGTCTTGACATTTTATCCAATTTGCCAGTCTGTGTCTTTTGATTGAGACATTTAGCCCATTTACATTTAAGGTTAATATTGTTATGTGTGAATTTGATCCTACCATTTTGATACTAGCTGGTTGATTTACCTGTTAGTTGATGCAGTTTCTTCATTATGTCAATGATCTTTACTATTTGGTATGTTTTTGCAGTGGCTGGTACTGGTTGTTCCTTTCCATGTTTAGTGCTTCCTTTAGGAGCTCTTGCAAGGCAGGTCTGGTGGTGACAAAATCTCTCAGCAATTGCTTGTCCATAAAGGATTTTTATCCTTCACTATGAAGCTTAGTTTGGCTGGGTATGAAATTCTAGGTTGAAAGTTCTTTTCTTTAAGGATGTTGAATATTGGCCCCACTGTCTTCTGACTTGTGGGGTTTCTGCTGAGAGATCTGCTGTGAGTCAGATGTACTTCCCTTTGTGGATAACCAGACCTTTCTCTCTGGTTGCACTTGGCATTTTTCCTTCATTTCAACCTTGATGAATCTGATGAGTATGTGCCTTGGGGTTGCTCTTCTTGAGGAATCTTTGTGGTGTTTTCTGTATTTCCTGAATTTGTGTTTTGGCCTGCCTTGCTATGTTGGGAAAGTTCTCCTGGATAATATCCTGAAGAGTGTTTTCCAACTTGGTTTTATTCTCTCATCACATTCAAATACATTGATCCATTGTAGATTTGGTCTTTTCACATAATCCCGTATTTCTTGAAGGCTTTGTTCATTTCTTTCACTCTTTTTTTCTCTAATCTTGCCTTCTCATTTTATTTCATTGAGTTTATCTTCAGTCTCTGATATTCTTTCTTCTGCTTGATTGATTCAGCTATTGAAACTTGTGTTTGCTTCTCAAAGTTCTCGTGCTGTGTTTTTCAGCTCCATCAAGTCCTTTATGTTATTCTTTAAACTGGTTATTCTAGTTAACATTTCGTCTAACCTTTTTTCAATGTTCTTAGTTTCTTTGCATTGGGTTAGAACATGCTCCTTTAGCTCAGAGAAGTTTGTTATTACCCACCTTCTGAAGCCTACTTTTGTCAATTTGTCAAACTCATTCTCCATCCTATTTTGTTCCCTTGCTGGTGAGGAGTTCTGGTTTTTGGTGATTTCAGTCTTTTTTCACTGGTTTCTTCCCATCTTTGTGGATTTATCTATCTTTGGTCTTTGGTCTTTCAGATGGGGTCTCTGAGTAAATGTCCTTTTTGTTGATGTTGAAGCTATTTCTTTCTTTTTTTTTTAGTTTTCCTTCTAACAGTCAGGCCCCTCTGCTGCAGGACTACTGGAGGTCCACTCCAGACCCTACTTTCCTAGGAATCACCTACGGGGGCTGCATAACAGCGAGTATTGCTGCCCATTCATTCTTGTGGTAGCTTCATCCCAAAAGGGTACCTGCCAGATGTCAGCCAGAGCTCTCTTGTACGAGATGTCTCTTTGCATATATGGGGATCAGGGAGCCACTTGAGGAGGCAGTCTGTCCCTTATCAGAGCTGAAGTGCTATGCTGGGAGCTCCATTACTCCCTTCAAAGTTGCTGGGCAGGGACGTTTATGTCTGCTGAAGTGGAACTCACAGCCGCCCCTTTTCCCAGGTGCTCTGACCTGGGAAGGTGAGGCTTTATTTATAAGTCCCTTATGGGCTGCTGCCTTTTTTCAGAGATGCCCTGCCCAGCAAGGAGGGAGTCCAGTCACAGTCTGCCTGCAGAGGCCTTGCTGAGCTGCCACGGGCTCTGCTCATCTGCTGTGTAAAATTCCTTGTGATTTTGTTTACCCAGGCAAGGTTAGAACTGCCTTGGTAATGGTGGACGCCCCTCCCCTCACTGAGCTGGACAGTCCCAGGTCGAGCTCAAACTGCTGTGCTGGCTGTGAAAAATTCAAGCCCGTGGGTCTCAGCTTGCTGGTCTTTGTAGGGGTGGGACCCGCCAAGCCAGATCACTTGGCTCCCTGCCTTCAGCCCCCCTTTTTCTCAGGGGAATGAGCAGTTCTGTCTCTCAGGCATTCCAGGCGCCAGCTAAAACAGACACCCAGTTTTGTGTTGGAAACCTACGGCCTGGCCCAGGTGTTGTCAGCATTTGTGGGAATCTCCAGGTCTCTGGGCTCTAAAGACCATGGGAAAAGCGCAGTATCTGAGCTGGAGTGCCTGAGTGTCCAGAAAAGTCCCTGATGGCCTCCCTTGGGGTGGGATGGGGAGTTCTCCAGCCCGTTGCACTTCTCAGGTGAGGCAACACCCCCCCTGCCTTGGTTTGCCCTCCTTGGGCTACACCCACTGTCCAACCAGTCCCCTTGAGATGAACCTGATACCTCAGTTGGAAATGCAGAGATCACTCACCTTCTGCATCGCTCTTGCTAGGAACTGTGCTCCAAAGCTGTTCCTATTCAGCCATCTTGGCGAAAGTCTCTCCATAATTCCATTTTTAAAACAAATTCAGTGTTAGACTATAGTTCTTTTTTATTTTAAATTTTTTTGTTGAGACGAGGTCTCACTATGTTACTCATCTGGTCTCAAACTTCTGGTCTCAAGTGATCCTCCTGCCGCAGCCTCCCAAAGTGACAGGATTACAGGTATGAGCCATTGCATTTGGCCTGGCTATACTTCTTTAATGCAGTTAACTTTCTGCAACTAGCTTTTCAGAAATTCCATTCATATAGTTCTAGTTTCCTGCTCAAAAGATTTGTTTTCATATTATTGCTGTTTTCTAACATACTTTATCATTTATTTATATTTGTTGTCTGTCTTATTCCAGTAGAATGTAAGTCCCCTAAGAGTAGTAACAATAGCCATTACATAATAAAGCACGCAATGAAACCCTTTCTGAATGGTTGAGTTGAGGGCCTACAGTAGGAGAGGCACTGTAGTAGGTGTTCTTAGCATTAGCTATAATGGTATAGTATGCCAGAAATTTGATCATTACCAACAAGCTAGATCTTTCCCTTTTGGCTCTACAGACTGTCATTAAATTCTCACTTAAAGCTGAAGAAGTTAGAAAAGTTTTCTTTCATTTCTTTGCATTTAATTTTGTCATTTTGTTTTCTTTTGTTGAGATGGGGTTTTGCTATGCGGCCCAGGTTGAGTTTGAACTCCTCAGCTGAAGCAATCCTCCTGCCCCAGCTTTTTGAGTAGCTGGGATTACAGGCACATACCACCACACCCAGCTTCTTTACGTTTTATTTTAACCTTAGCCCCTAGCTCATGAGAACTGCGTTAGCTATTACTGGTGGTCATACTGCTGCCCAGCTGTCAGAAGAGGGAGGGAACACAAGACATGTATATTTTTATCTGGCAGCTGTGAACCATGCATGTAAGTTTAGCATAATTATTTAACTTAGGAGTATAATAAGCAAGGGAAGCCAATTTTATTCTGTGTCAAAACGTGTTCATATTTCCCAAAGTATATTGTCCCTGTTCTTTCAAAACGGGAATAAAGTTATGCACAACCAGAAAATCCCAAGCTTATATAATTGCTTCTTTGGAGCAGTGGGGGTGGGCTGCACTGACAGTCAGTAAAATAAGATTCTAATATTAGTTTCTAAAAAATATCTATGTGACACTTTTAAGCAATTAATGGGGCAGTCTGAGCCTTGGCTGTCACAGTTATGAGTAGATTTCAATAATAACTTTCATTGACATGTTTATTATGAGGATCTCTGAATATATATGTATAATCTGAATATATATAAAATATGAGTACATTATATTTTATGTATAAAATAATGTATAATGAATACATATTTTTTATATTGTATAAGTATATATATTTATATATATGTATATCTATATTGATTATATAATCAATATATATTGATTATACATATATATTCAGAGATCCTCATAATAAACATGTCAATGAAAATTACTGAAATATATATATTCATTACATTTTATTTGTATTATATACAAAACAATGAATATATTATATATTCAGATTATACATATATATTGAGATCCTCATAATAAACATATCAATGAAGTTATAATGAATATATATATTTTACCTTCAGATTACATATATGATTAAGATCTATGTAGGTAGAAAATATTTGTTTAATTGGAAAAGAAAGTATACTTTCATATAAAGTTCTATCTCCAGTAAGCAAAATGATTTTGCATTTAGGATTCATTAAAAGATATTGTATTGTTAAAAATTAAAATTTTCACTGTGAATATTTAGTAACATAAGCAAGTTTGGTATAATGACTAGAAAATAATTGTCATTTTTGTTAATATATTTCCACATGTATTTACAACTTTAATTTTAAAAGTCATGTCTACACATGAGATTTAAGATAATCTGACAGAACTTTTCCTCTTTGGTCCATTCATGTGAGCTATAAAAGTGCATTTTCTAACCTTCTCACCTGCAGTTTCTAGAAATATTGATCAAGGAAGAAGTCTTTTTAAGGCTCTCATTGTTAGCACTTGGCAACATTACTAAATTCAATCATCCATTTAGGCTCCTTTTAATTATGTTTTCAACAAAGGGTTTTGTTTCAGTAGGATAACTTTGGATTTGAATTTTACTTGCATTTTACTATCACTATAATTTTATTAGTTATTTTTTTTTAACTCTATCACCATAGACTGAATTAAACAGTGAGGCTATAGTTCTCCAAACCAATCAATATCTTAAACCCTCTAGACCTACTTGAGAAACATGTTTATATATTGATTTTCAGATTCTGAACATGCCCCTCTAAAATTCCTAACTGCCATTATAGATTTATTATTTGTTAAATAGTACTTGTGAAACGATATTGCAAAATACATAAGTCAAATTCATGTTCAGCCAGCATGTTACATCTTCCAAGGCTGAGAGAGGATTGCCCTAGGCACACTTCAAGTAGCCATATGTGAGCACATATGGGTACTATATTGTAGCTCTACATGGAACAGTCAGTTCCCTATGAAATTTAAACATCCTTTGTTCTTCAAGGTTATTTTTTCAATAATGTTTAATATTTTCTATTAAAAATTTTAAACAAATACAGGAGAAAAGAGAGTAGCAAAATGAGTCTGCATATTCCAAGATTTTAAGATTCAGAAACATTCCCCCTTTTTCTCTCTTTTATTGGTAAAACACATTTCAGACATCATTTTATTTTGCCCCTCCATGGTTCTGAATGTGTTTCATTAAAAATATATATCTTCTTAAATACATTATCACAAATAACACAATTAAAATTCCTTGGAAACATTTAATATTCAGCCCAAAACAATATACTGACCAGTCTCTAAAAGAACTCTTTCCAAAGGTTTGTTTGAATCAGTGTCAAAATAATGAAATGAGATGCTCACACTGGTTATGTGCTTTAAGTCTTTTTATATCTAAATCAGGTTGCATTTTTCATTTCATACCACTGTTCATTACAGGAGTGAGGTTATTTCTCCTATAGAATGATGTACGTTCTGTACTCATCTGTTTGCTTCTTTGTGGGAGTATTTAACTTTTGTTCCTCTGTCTCTCATTTCTTATAAATTAATTTCAAAGATCTAATTACATTCATTTTTTTGTGTGTGGGGGGGCAGCAGAAACACTTCATAGGTGGCACTGGGGTCTTCATTTTACATTGTGTGATGAGGCACACAATGTGTTGTTTTCCTGTTTTTAGTGATGCTAACATTGATTCATGTGTACAGGCAGTGACAGCCTCATTCATCTAATACTTTTAACCATTGATGATCATTACTTGGATAATTAGGGATTGCATACTGATTTTTCTAATTGTTATTCTTTTCACATTTATGAGCTAAGATTCTTCTGCAAAGAAGCTTCTATTAGGTCTATGTAGTTACCCGGATACCATGAAATACATTTTGTGTTGAAAATAAAGAATGCTTAGTTTTTTTCATTTAAACTGGGAATATTCAAAAGATGCTATTGATACATAAGTTTCCAGCAGTGTCCAATGACATTTTCTCTTTAAGTATTATTGTGAGCTTCCTGTATGTCTAACGTTTCAGTAAATTGTATTTATTATTCTTTTTCATGCGCAGTTACCTCTGGTCTTTGGCATATATGTGACACCTTTTTTAAAAAAAACTGTACTTTAAGTTCTGGGGTACATGTGCAGATCATTCAGGATTGTTGCATCGGTACATACATGGCAAGGTGCTTTGCTGCCTTCACCCCCTTATCACTTATATCTGGTATTTCTGCCCTCATTATCCCTCCCTTCTGACCACAGTGTGTGATGCTCCCCTCTCTGTGTCCACCTGTTTTAATTGCTTAACACCCGTCTATGAGTGATAACATGTTTGGTTTTCTGTTCTTGGGTCAGTTTGCTGAGAATGCTGGTTTCTAGATTCATCTATGTCCCTATGAAGGACACAAACTCATCGTTTCTTATGGCTGCGTAGTATTCCATGGTGTATATGTTCCATATTTTCTTTATCCAGTCTATCGATGATGGACATTTGGGTTAGTTCCAGGTTTTTGCTATTGTAAACAGTGCCACTATGAACATATGTGAACATGTGTCTTTATTATAGAATGATTTATAATCCTTTGGATATATACCCAGTAATGGGATTGCTGGGTCAAATGGAATTTCTATTTCTAGGTCCTTGAGGAATTGCCACACTGTCTTCCACAATGGTTGAAGTAATATACACTCCCACCATCAGTGTAAAAGTGTTCCTATTTCTCCACATCCTCTACAGCATCTGTTGTCTCCAGATTTTTTAATGACCGCCATTCTAAATGGTGTCAGATGATATCTCAATGTGGTTTTGATTTGCATTTCTCTAAGGACCAGTGATGAGCATTTTTTCATGTGTTTGTTGGCCTCATAGATGTCTTCTTTTGTAAAGTGTCTGTTCATATCCTCCACCCATTTTTGGATGGCTTTGTTTTTTTCTTGTAAATTTGTTTTAGTTCTTTGTAGATTCTGGATATTAGCTCTTTGTCAGATGGGTAGATTGCAAAAATTGTTTCCCATTCTGCTGGTTGCTGGTTCACTCTAATGATTGTTTCCTTTGCTGTACAGAATCTCTGGAGTTTAATTACATCCCATTTGTCTATTTTGGCTTTTGTTGCCATTATTTTTGGTGTTTTAGTCTTGAAGTCCTTGCCTATGTCCTGAATGGTATTGACTTGGTTTTCTTCTAGGGTTTTTATGGTATTAGATCTTGTGTTTAGATCTTTAATCCATCTGGAGTTAAGTTTAGTGTAAGGTGTCAGCAAGGGGTCCAGTTTCTGCTTTCTGCACATGGCTAGCCAGTTTTCCCAACACCATTTATTAAACAGGGAATCCTTTCCCCATTGCTTGTTTTTGTCAGGTTTGTCAAAGATCAGATGATTGCAAATGTGTGATGTTGCTTCTGAGACTTCTGTTCTGTTCCATTGGACTATGTCTGTTTTGGTACCAGTACCATGCTGTTTTGATTACTATGGCCTTGTAGTATAATTTGAAGTCAGACAGCATGATGCCTCCAGCTTTGTTCTTTTTGCTTAGGATTGTTTTGGCTATGTGGGCTCTCTTTTGGTTCCATATGAAGTTTGAAGTGGTTTTTTCCAGTTCTGTGAAGAAGGTCATTGGTAGCTTGATGGGGATAGTGTTGAATCTATAAATTACTTTGGGCAGTATAGCCATTTTCACAATGTTGATTCTTCCCAACCATGAGCATGGAATGTTTTTCTGTCTGTTTGTGTCCTTTCTTATTTCACTGAGCAGTAGTTTGTAGTTCTCCTTGAAGAGGTCTTTTACGTTCCTTGTTAGTTGTATTCCTAGGTATTTTATTCTCTTTGTAGCAATTGTGAATGGCAGTTCATTCTTGATTTCGCTCTCTTTAAGTCTGTTATTGGTGTATAGGAATGCTTGTGATTTCTGCGTATTGATTTTGTATCCTGAGACTTTGCTGAAGTTGCTTATCAGTTTCAGATTTTAGGCTGAGACAGTAGGGTCTTCTAAACATACAATCATGTCATCTGCAAATAGAGACAATATGGATTCCTCTTTTCCTAATTGAATATTCTTTATTATTTTTTTTTCTTGTCTAATTGCTCTGGCTAGAACTTCCAATACTATATTGAATAGGAGTGGTGAGAGAGGGCATCTTTATCTTGTGCCAGATTTCAAAGGGAATGCTTCCAGTTTTTGCCCATTCAGTATGATATTGGCTGTGGGCTTGTCGTAAACAGCTTTTATTATTTTATGATATATACCATTGATACCTAGTTTGAGGGTTTTTAGCATAAAAGGTTATTGAATTTTGTCGAAGGCCTTCTCTGCATCTATTGAGATAATCATTTGGTTTTTGTCTTTGGTTCTGTTTTTGTGATGGATTACATTTATAGACTTGTGTATGTTGAACCAGCCTTGCATCCCCGGGATGAAGCCTACTTGATCATGATGAATAAGCTTTTTGATTTACTGTTGTATTCTGTTTGCCAGTATTTTATTGAAGATTTTTGCATTGATGTTCATTATGGATATTGGCCTAAGTTTTCTTTTTTAGTTGCATCTCTGCCTGGTTTTAGTATTAGGAAGATGTTGGTATCATAAAATGATTTGGGGAGAATTCCCCCTTTTTGTATTGTTGGGAATAGTTTCAGAAGGAATGATACCAGCTCCTTGTTGTACGTCTGGTAGAATTTGGCTGTAAACCCATCTGGACCTGGGCTTTTTTTAGTTGGTAGGCTATTAATTGCTGCCTCAACTTCAGCCCTTGTTACTGATCTATTCAGGGATTCAATTTCTTCCTGGTTTAGTCTTGGGAGAGTGCAAGTGTCCAGGAATTTATCCATTACCTTCCAGGTTTACTGGTTTGTGTGCATAGAGTTGTTTGTAGTAATCTCTGATGGTAGTTTGTATTTCAGTGGAATTGGTGGTGATGTCCCCTTTATTGCATCTATTTGATTCTTCTCTCTTTTCTTTTTTATTAGTCTGGCTAGTGGTCATTTTGTTAATCTTTTCAAAAAGCAGCTCCTGGATTTGTTGATTTTTTGAAGGGTTTTTTTGTGTCTCTATCTCCTTCAGTTCTACCCTGATCTTAGTTATTTCTTGTTTTCTGCTAGCTTTTGAGTTTTTTTGATCTTCCTCCTCTATCTCTTTCAATTTCAATGACAGGGTGTCAATTTTAGACCTTTCTTTGCTCCTCATGTGGGCATTTATTGCTATGAATTTCCCTCTAGACACTGCTTTAAATGTGTCCCAGAGATTCTGGTATGTTGTGTCTTCATTCTCTTTGGCTTCAAAGAACATCTTTATTTCTGCATTCGTTTCTTTATTTTATCCAGTCTACATTCAGGAGCCAGTTGCTCATTTTCCATTAAGTTGTGAAGTTTTCAGTTAGTTTCTTAATCCTGAGTTCTAATTTGATTGCCCTGTGGTCTGAGAGACTGTTTTGATTTCTGTTCTTTTGCATTTGCTGAGAAGTTATTTACTTCCAATTATGTGGTCGATTTTAGAGTAAGCGTGATGTGGTGCTGAAAAGAATGTATATTCTGTGGATTTGGGGTTAAGAGTTCTGTAAATGTCTATTAAGTTTGCTTGGTCCAGATCTGCATTCAAGTCCTGGATTTCCTTGTTGATTTTCTGTCTCGTTGATCTGTCTAATATTGACAGCGGAGTGTTAAAGTCTCCCATTATTACTGTGAGGGAGTCTAAGGCTTTTTGTAGGTCATTAAGGACTTGCATTATGTATCTAGGTGCTCCTGTATTGGGTGTGTATATATTTAGGATCGTTAGTTCTTCTTGTTGTATTGATCCTTTCACCATTGTGTAATGTGTAATGCCCTTCTTTGTCTCTTTTGATCTTTGTTGGTTTAAAGTCCATTTTATCAGAGACTAGGATTGCCACCCCTGCTTTTTTTACTCTCCATTTGTTTAGTAAATTTTCTTCCATCCCTTTATTTTGAGTCTATGTGTGTCTTTGCACATGAGATGGGTCTCTTGAATACTGTACACCGATGGTTTTGGCTTTTTATCCAATTTGCCAGTCTGTGTCTTTTGATTGGGGTATTTAGTCTATTTACATTTATTGTTAATATTGTTATGTGTGAATTTGATCCTGCCATTTTATTACTGGTTATTACTGTTTGGCTGTTTTGCCCTTTGGTTGGCATAATTTCTTCATTGCATCGTTGGTCTTTACCATTTGGTTCCTTTTTGCAGTGGCTGGTACTGGTTTTTCCTTTCTGTGTTTAGTGCTTCCTTCAGGAGCTCTTGCAGGGCCGTTCTGGTAATGACAAAATCTCTCAGCAATTGCTTGTCCATAAAGGATTTTATTTCTCCATCACTTAAAAAGCTTAGTTTGGCTGGATATGAAATTCTGGGTTGAAAGTTCTTTTCTTTAAGGATTTTGAATATTGGCCCCCACTCTCTTCTGGCTTATAGGGTTTCTGCTGAGAGATCCACTGTCAGTCTGATGTGCTTTCCTTTGTTGGTGACCCGACCTTTCTCTCTGGCTGCCCTTTGTATTTTTTCCTTTGTTTCAACCCTGGTGAACCTGACAATTATGTGCCTTGGGGTTGCTATTCTAGATGAATATCATTGTGGTGTTCTCTGTATTTCCTGTATTTGAATGTTGGCCTGCCATGCTAGGTTGGAGAAGTTCTCCTGGATAATATCGTGAAGAGTGTTTTCCAGCTTGGATTCATTCTCCCCCATCATCTTCTGGTAAACTGATCAGGCGTAGATTAGATCTTTTCACTTGTTCATTTCTTTTCACTCTTTGTTCTCTTTTCTTGCCTTCTCGTTTTATTTCATTGATTTGATCTTTAATCTCTGATATCCTTTCTTCTGCTTGATCTGTTCGGCTATTGAAACTTGTGTATGCTTCATGAAGTTCTTGTGCTGTGTTTTTCAGCTCCATCAAATTGTTTATGTTCTTCTCTAAGCTGGTTATTCTAGTTAGCATTTTGTCTAACCTTTTTTCAAGATTTTTAATTTCTTTGCATTGGGATAGAACATGTTCCTTTAACTCAGAGAAATTTGTTATTACTCACCTTCTGAAGCCTGCTTCTGTCAATTCGTCCTCCGTCCTGCTTTGCTGGTAAGGAGCCGTAATCTTGTGGTGGGAGAGAGATGTTCTGTGTTTTGATGGTTTCATTCTGCTTGTGCTGGTTTCTCACCATCTCTTGAATTTATACAGTTTTGATCTCAGGTAGCTGCTTGGGGAGGCAGCCTTTCCTTTGTCTGCCTTCAGAGGCATTGCTGGGCTGCCACAGATTCAGTGGAGCTGCTGTATCTTTTATTTACTCAGGAAAATTATGTCAGCTTCTGCAATGGCAGCTTCCCTTCCACCCGTCGAGCTGGATTGTTCCTGGTCACTCTCAACTGACTTTCTGGGTACCTAACTCTGGATTGAGAGTTTTTTGGCCTGCTAGGCTTTGTATGGGGTGGGGGACACATCCTGCCATTTGGGCCATTTCCCTGCGTTCTGTTCGCCTTCTTACTGGGGGGCAGGTAGCTCTGTCCTACTGGCTTTCTTAGCGTCACACAGTGCTTCCACCTATATCTGCAGCCCCAGCACCAGCTGAAGTTGCTGTTTTGCCCCGTTCAGGCAGCTTGCTGAGGCTTTTCAGCCTGGCTAAGATCTCTTGTTCTGTGGGTTGTAGAGGGCTTGGGTGAAGCGCTGTATCTGAACTGAAGTCCCAGAGGGGGAGGTCCCCTGGTCCTCTGGTCAGTTGCATGCTCCTCCTGGGTGGCACAGTGTCCCACCTTGCCGCAAATTGCCCTATTTTGTTTATACCCACTGACCGACCAGACCCACAAAATGAACGTGGTCCCTTGTTTGGAACTGTGGAGACCGCTCGGCTTCTGCATCTTTCTCGCTGGGAGCTGCCTCTTATTCAGACATCTTGGGATTCCGCCCTCTGTGATACCTCTTAATGTTGACCTGTATTTTTTTTTCTTTCTTTCTTGAGGAGGGGGTAAACCTTAATAGGGAAGTTTAACATCATACATATAAATGCACAAATCTTCAGAGTACAGTTTTATGAATTTTCAGTAAGTTAATAAACCTATGAAATATCATGCAGATCAATAATATTTTGATTTTTTTCTCAAAAATTCTGTTTATAATTAAATGGACCTACCATATTTAGTATAAACCTTTTTTTTTTCCTTTTTCAATATATTGTAAACAACTGAATTGCTGAAGATGCCCCTGGGAGATTATGATTCATCCAATTTTATCTAAATGTATACTGATAGGTAAAATATAAAAACAGGAAACCACAAACCTTAGCTGGCTTGAAATACAAGATAAGTATTACATTGTGTCAGAAACAGGACAAAAATACAGATCTATTGGGCTCTAGGTCCAAAATTAGGAAGTAATGAAGTATGGCTTCTTTAGAGTAAAAGGAATTACTGGTGCTGTATGTTACATGGGACTATAACCAGGCTCATTGCTTGTTGAATCAAGGAGTGAGGAGATGCCAAAGACCATCTCCTCAATAAAAGGAGACTGAATAAAGCTGTTGCAGGCCTGCGTGGTGGCTCATGCCTGTAATCCCAGTTCTTTGGGAGGCCAAGGCTAGTGGATTGCTTGAGCCCAGGAGTTTAATACCAGCCCGGGCAACATGGCAGAATGCTGTTTCTACTAAAAATACAAAAATTAGCCAGGCTGGTGGTGCATGCCTGTCATTTCAGCTGCTCAAGAGGTTGAGGTGGGAGAATCACCTGAGCCCAAGAGATCAATGATGCAGTTAGCCATGATCATGCCACTGTATTTCAGCCTTGGCAATGGGAGTCAGACCCAGCCTCAAACAAACAAAATAAAGCTGTGGCAGAATCACTGATTGAGTTTATGGTGTTGTACAGATCTGTAGGCTTAAGAAAGCTGAAAGACAAAGAAATAGCCTGACTCCTTAGATGCTGAATCTCAGTGCCTATCCACAAGATCTGCAGTATACCAACATTGCCAGAAAAGAACCCTCCAGACTGGTAGTATAAATCTTGTATGTATGTAGATATGGCAGGGACAGTACAGAGGTCTACGGAGGGAAAATACTTCTGAAGATGAACCTAGAATCCAAAATAAGTGGGAAAACATCTAATCCAAAAAAGGAAACTAACAAAATCATCAGATGAAATGGCTAGTAATTTAGTTTGTTGTTAATTTTACAGAAATATCTGACAAAAATGTTAACTATTTTAGCTTCCTTGAACAGATACCTAAAGGAATAACTTTAACTGCAAAATAACAACTTCTGGGAGAGAAACAGGGAGAGATAATACAGTAATAGTTGAATAATATCAGAAATGAAAAATGTAGTCTTTAAATAAAAATATTGATAGACAAAATATACTGTACATTAGATATTATTGAAGAAGGCATGATAAATTGGTTATGTTAGGAGATACAGACAGTAGTATTAGGTTCTCCATCCTATTTTTAAAAGGATATCTGGAAGTATAAAACAGAATGACAGAAAAGTGAAATTTGAAAAACCAATTCAGGAATTTTCCAGAATTGGATGAAAAGCATCTGCTAAGTACCAAAAAGCAAAAGTAAATTCAGGTTCATACCTAATCACAGTATAGTAAATCTAGTCAATATCCAGATTAAAGAGAAAAATCTTCAGAGTTACCAGGTAGAAAATCTGATTTTCTACCAAAATAATTACTATGTTGACAGCAGACTTCTCATTCACAACACTAGATGGTCAGAAGACAGTAAAATAATATATTCAAATTGATGAGGAAAAGTAATTGTTAAACTCAAACTTTATTACCATCTTAAATACTATTTAATAATGAAGGCAAAAAAAGATAATTTAGGAACCCAAAGACTACAAAAATTCACCACTCACATATAGCCTCAATAAAAGAAATATTGAACATGTGCTTCTGCAAAAAGTAAAGACAGAAAGTAATGAACAGCTAAAACAACAGTGAACCCCAAATCAACAAAATAATTTTTGTGTGTAATTTAACTTAAATTTAAGTAACTTAAAGTTTTTTGTTTAAGCTGAAAACCTAAACAACAATAATTCAATTAGGGATAATTTGTTAAAATTTATACTATGTTCAGTACTGAATACTTTAGAAATTTATTAGAATTGATTAGAAAATTTTATACTTAATTATGCATTTAAAAGTAGATGGTAAAACACTACAATAGATATATAATCCATAGCAGAAAAGGAGAAAAAGCAAAAAAAAAGGTAAAGAGAAAAAAATATAAAATAATAGAAATAACACCAAACATATCACTATTGTAAACATATTAATGCTACCAATTAAGAGATGATCAGACTTGGGAAAAAATAAAATCCAGTTATATGGTACTTCTTAAAAGATATACATTTAAGTCATGATCATGCAGATAATTTGAGAATAAAGAAGTGGAAAAATACATGAAAGAACTTAATGGTGAAAGTGCCACATTCATGTATCCCAAGAATAAATAATTTTAAAATGTCAGACTTTCCAAAATAAAATTTTAAAATTTAATGCAATTTCAACCAATATCCCGAAGTGTTTTTTTTTTAATTTGTGTACATAAACTTATGAGTTAGCATTTTCTCAAACTAGCTCAAAACTTAGTGGCTTAGAATACCAGTTTATTATTTTCTCACAATCCTGTGGTTTGCCTAGTAGGTCCTTGCTGACTTATTCAGACCCACTGTGCATCTCTATTCAGCTAGGTCAGTTAGAGGGGAAGGTCCATACTGGCCTCATTCATATATCTGGCAGCTGGTGCTAGCTGTGGATTGGAGTACCTCAGTCCTTTACATGCCCTCTCATACTCCAGGAGACTGGAAGAGCTTCCTTATATGGTGGTTTTGGTGCAGCATTTCAAGAAGGCAGAGCCTTTTAAAGACAAGCTTCAGAAGTTGCTTAAAGTCCTTCTACCACATTCTATTGGTTAAAGCAATTTAAAAGGCCAACCCAAATTCAAGGGGTAGTAAAGAAACACCACCTCCTGATGGAAGCAGCAGCAACGCTTATTTGGCGAAGGGGTGCATATTAGGAGGGGAGGAATTTTTGGCCATATTTTGCACTGTGTCACAATATTATAATTGTTATCATTATTAAGTGATGGCAGTTGAGACAGTATGGTATTGGTTTAGGGAATGATAGACTAACGTAACACAAAGTCCAGAAACAGACTTATACCAGTATGGACACTTGACACATGAAAAATGTGGTGTTAGTTACAAATTAGGGGCTTGGAAGGACTATTGGATAAATAATTCTGAAACAATTGCTCACTCAATTAGAAAATGGTCACATTTGATCCATACTTTATATTATTTTTAAAAATGAAGGTTTAAAAAGTTACAGAAATAAAACTGTTTGAAAGAGAAGACTTTTAGAAACAAAATACAGGAAAATATGTACTCAGGATTTCTTTAGACACAAAAGAAGTGAAAGTCTTAAAGGAAAAAGCTGTTAAGTTTGCTACCTTGACATGAAAAAGAAACCATAAAAAGTTAAAACACAGGCCACAGACTGGGAAAAGATATTAGTATCTTGTATAACTGACAAGGATTAGTACTTTAAACAGATAAAGGATGTTTACAGATGAATCTTTTAAAGAAAATTTCCATAGTAAGGAAAAGGCGGAGGCGGACAAAGGATTTTAATAGCCAACTTACATGAAGAAGAAACCTGAATGGCTAATTAAACATAAGGAAAAGTACTTGTTCTTAATAAGGAAATGAAATTAAGACCAAAATTTATTCCATTTCATGCTCATCAGATTGGCAAAAATTTTAAGTCTCAACAGACCAAATATTGGCAAGATTGTGGCATAACGTAAATTCTTATATATGACAAGTAAGAGGATAGATTGATAGAGTTACTTTGGGGAATAATTTGCCAATATTAGATAAAATTGAGAATGACCGCACTCTTCAACCTAGTAATTTAATCTCTCTACCTAGAGAAATTCATGCAAATGTGTATAAGGAAGTAAGTACCATGGTTATTGCAGTGTTTTTTTAAATAATGGTAAACAGTTGGAAATAACTTAAATATTCACCAGCAGAAAATGGATATATTGTTGTATATCAATAAAATGAAATACTGTATAGCTGTTGGAAATGAAAGATCAAAATGGAATACCTTAAAACCAATCAAAAGAGTAGGTTGCATGTTACCCTTTACATAGAGATTGGAAACATGAAAAACAATACTATTTATTGTTTATAGATACATATAAAACTAAATTCAGGCCAGAATATTTTTGAAATTCATAAAGGGACCTGTATATCACCTTAGTGGTATAGTAGAAAGAGTAAGTATTAAATAAATATATTATCATCCCAGCTCTTTCACTAACAACAAAGTTACTTATCTTTTCCATGCAACAGCAACCTTACTATAAAATTCAAGTAACGAAATCATGATTCAAAACTGTTCATTAAAGGATACTCTCCTAGCACCTAAACCATTCCCTAACTATAATGTCGCTGAAAATTAACTCTTCCAACTTAAAGTGTTCCTTTCATTCTAAATTCTATAGTTCTTTCATTTCATATGCTAAAATTAAAAGGCACTAAGACTGTTTATATTTTGTACAAGTTTAAATTACGATAATATAGATGTGGCTCCGAAAGCAAAGTGCTAGAAAAGCTATAAATGTCAAATACTGACTCTACATTTGTTGCCTTTAGTCAGGCTAGTTTAACTGCAGAAACTAAAAGAATGAAGTTTCAAAGAAGAAATATGAGGCTAATAATACCAAAAGAATTGCATTTTCATTTTCAGAATCCCTTACATTTACGCTGTTACCTTAAGGACATGAATTATTTCTCCTTTTCAATTCTTCCATATCTGTAACGCATGTCAGTTTTTTTCATTACACTTTCTGAACTTTGTTCTATTCCTTTAAAGGTGTCAGATTCCACCTTTAAAGTTGGGAATACAATGTTTGCTCTCTAATTATGCTTTTCTTCCTTCCCTCATGGAGGAATAATAACTTTTTGGCTTTTGTCACTGTAATTCTATTACACTAATGTCGAGAAACCTGCAGTGGTATAACTGATTACATATGTAAGTAGTTTAAAAAATATATTTGCTACAAATGAGAATTCAGTCTAAAAGGAGTTGATAGTGAACACTAGTCTAGGCCTTACTGACTTTATTCTCAAATAAAATACCATAATCTTTGTTTTCGTATATTTGCAAATAGTAAACACAATGGAAGGTGTTGCTCTTAAGATAGAATAGAGTAACCTCTGACATTTGAGACTTTAATGCATATTTTCATGACTTGTTTCCATGGCAGATCAGTGGCTTGTTACTAGAAGGATGTAGTTTTGATGGAAATCGACTTTCTGAAAATCAGCATGATTCTCCTAGCGTGTCATCAGTTCTCCCTTGTTTTATGGGCTGGATTCCACAGGTAATACATTTTCAACAAGCACAGGTTTTATCAGTTCACTCTTAGATTTTACCTTTTTGAGAAGGCATTCTTGGCCTGTGTATTTTTTGTTTGCTTTCTAATCTCACCTGCATTTGAACAAATTTGCAGTGAAACTATTTTATCCTTTATCATGTTTAAGATGTACAAGACATTTGAAAACCTTGATTTTGTCATAGAAAGAATAACATAGTATTAATTTCTAGAACATTTATAGCCTGGTAATAAAAAAAAAAAAAGGCTTTAATGCTAATAAGAACTACCATGTGTTGCATTCCTCTTATTTTCAGCAGTGTAGGTGCTTTATATACTTTATCTCAAATACTCCTCAGAGCAGCCATACAAGGCAGATATTATTATTCCCATTTTTAAATGAGGAAATGTGCTCATACAGGTTAAATGACTTCTCGTAGTTAGCTACACAGAAAGTGACAGAATTAAGGTGTTAATAGATGTATGGCTTTATATCAAACAATGTCATTATGCAGCTGATAGGTGGATGAAGAAAACAATCTTAACAGAGACTTAGTTAACTTTTTTCCTTTCAAAACCTGTATTTATTGAAAGAACTTTCAACAGTAGAACTTGGGGTATATATGTCTTTAAAATAGGACATAGTTGTAAATGAAGCATGTAACTTTTTCTCAATAAAGTTTAAGAATGCACGTATAACTACATGTGAATAAACTTTAAAGTTCTGATTCTGTATCTAATGAGCAACAAAATGATTTTCATGTATTGCTTACTACAAGAAAAATCAGCTTTCTCATTGGGAAATAGTGTATTGAATTTTGCAGTTATTGTCATTCTCCTTATAAAATAAAAATCAAATGCACCAGAGTATTTAAGGAAAAAACTTAAAAAGTGATAGCAGTAGTTAGCAACATTGCCAAGATAGCTACAAGAGTGTCTTCTGACCTAAAAGGGAATGTATTTCTGTCAGAACTCCCTGTTTCCCCATATGAGCTTCATTTTCTCCAAAATTAGAGTGACTGTGAGACAAAGGAGAGAAAAGAGATTGAAAGAATCTTTGTTTTACTTCAGTCGTCCTATTAATTCCTATAAGAATTTTCTACAAAAATTTGGTTATTCATGATACATTCTTATCTTAGGTGTGTAAACCAAATTTGAAGTTAAATACCAAAAGTGGAATTTGTCAAGGGTTGTGAATATAACATACAAAGTTGTTTAGAATGACAGAGACAAATTCCAATGAATTTAAATTACATAATCTACTAATTCTCTGGAAAATAAAATCCATATAATGATCATGAGGAGGAGGATAAAAAGTAGGGCAAGTATAAACAGGTTCACTTGAGGAGAAACCCAAGCAATAAAAATAGAGCTTGAAGAGCAACTAAAAATAAATATAGGAGAAAATGACCTGGAACAATACCTACGTAATTAACCACAAACTGAATGCAAATCAGGAATGCAGTGCTGTTATGGACGAAGCCAATCTGTTACTGGGTTGTATGAAAAGTGACGTGACTTTACAAGACTAGGAATTAATAACTTGGCAATATTTTACTTCATGCCTTATTTCTATCTAGTTTTATTTGTCATACTTTTAAAAAGTCAGGATTGGAATAAAAAGCTAAAAATAATTTGAAAAATATCTCCTGTAAAGGGAGGTAAAATGAATTGAACGTTTATCCTATAGATGAGTAACTAAAAGGTAATATGAACTTTTTACTCTTTTTCTATAAGATTTTCCCCTAGGTTTTTGCAAATGTTCATGACATGTAATAGAAGAATTTGTTGGTGCTTCCCCACCTCCTTTCTTCCCCGCTTTTACAGTGAGCCTCCTCCTTTCCCTTGATCATACTACTTTCAAAATGTCTCTCCCATATCAGCTAAAAAGGAAAGAGCATGAGATTTACCGCCAAGTGTTTCAGAACACAGAATTTTCTAGTGCAGCAGACCTAAATTCTAATCCAAGCTCCCAAGCTTATAAATTAGGTGATTTAGGCAAGGTACCTAAACTTCACTGAGCCAGTTTCCTCATTTGAAAATGGAGATAATAATGTTTCTGTAGGATTATGTTGAGGATGAAATATGTCTGTGAATATGTAAAGTACCTAACACAGTGCTTCAAACATGGCAAGTCAAATTTATCCTATTATCAATATTTTAAACTGTTTCATAATGGTATAATGTTTTATCTTATTTCATATGGTACTTTTTAGTTTACTAGTACTTTCATTATTAAGTTATTGTTGAGTTTTTATGTACCAGATATTATGCTGAACCCTGGGGTAACAAAGATAAACTGATTTCTCCTGCACAATCTTCTGCCAACTGGGGGAGCAAATAAGCAAAGAAACTACTACAGTTCAGAATTATTAGTGCCATTAGAGAGGTTTATATAAAGTGCTTTGGCAGATGATGGAGGCTTCAACTCTACCATGTGTGAACAAATGAGGAAAAGTCAGATGACCTCACTGAGAGAGAAGTGGCAGCATCTCTTGAACTGTTACTTGAATTTTAATAATAAGAGTTTAAGGACAAATTCAAAAAAGATAGGGTAACAAAGCATTCCAGACAGAAGGAGGAGCATATGTAAATATATGCAGGTAGAAAAGAGTTTAGGATATTCTGGGAACTTCAAGTAGAGTACATCTGGAGTGTATAGTTCATATGGAAGAATGGTGGGGGATGCTGTCAGAAAGGAAGGCCAAGACCAAGTATGTTAAGCTGAGTAGCCCATGCCAAGTTTACAACACCTTATGGTCAGTAGGAAGCCATCAAGAATTTAGAACAGGACCAGGCATGGTGGCTCTCACCTGTAATCCCAGCACTTTGGGACACCAAGGCAGGAGGATCACTTGAGCCCATGAATTCAAGCCCGGCTTGGGCAACATAGCAAGACCCTATCTCTATTAAATAAAAGAAGAATTAAAAAAAAATTTTAAAGAAGTGAGAACAGGAGTATGATAAGATCAGATTTGTAGTTTTAGAAAATCAGTCTGACAGTGAGTGGATGGATAATAGATTGGCACACTGGTATACAATTATATCTGTGTCTCATAACAGTCCTATGGGTTAGGTACAGCAAATTTTCTCTCTATTTTTCTGATGAAAAGATCGAGAATCAGGTAAGTTAAATGACTTATGATTTCCAGAGTGGTAGCATTAGTGTTTGGACAATCATAATGAGCATTTATTTGCACTGATTACATACCAAGCACGATGCAAGGTGTTTCAAATACAAAATATTTAAGCCTTTAAAAAATTTTTGAAATAGGAATTGTAATCTCCATTTTAAAGTAGAAAATGGAGGTTTAAAATGTTATGTAACTTGCCCAGGATCAGTAACTTGCCCAGGATCATATAGTTAATAGGTAGGCGACTGTGATTCTAATCCAGGTGTTTCTTAAATCTTAGACCTAGTACTGAGCTACCCTAACAGTATAAATTAGGGTTTGGAAAACCATGGCCTATAGGCCAAATCCAGCCTACTTCCTGTTTTTATGGAACTCTTGAACAGTGAATGGCTTTTACCTTTTTTTAAAAAGTTGAAAAATGCAGAAGAAAGTTCATGGCATGTAAAAATTATATGAAATTCAAACTTCAGTATCCATAAATGAAGCTTTATTTGGAAAACAGTCATGCCTATTGTGTACATATTGTCCATGGCTGCTTTCAGGCCACAATGGCAGAGTTGAATAGTTGTGTCAGAGACCACATGGTCCACAAATCCTGAAAAATTTACAGTCAGGCCTTTTATTAAAAAAAAATTACTGACCCTGTATGAACTATTAAATTCTCCACCTTCTGCTTTGATTAAGTGTTACTTTGTTTAAGAAAGTTTTTTTTTTTTTTTAAAGCAACAGTCTCTGTAATGTTTTACAGAATTTACAGTGGAAAAATAATGTCAACATGTTAATGCATTTTTAGTAGAAAGGAAGTAACCAGTGTAAAATCAAAGGAAGCATCAACATCAATTTATATAACAGTAAAAGGATTTACTTTTGCCATTTACTCCTATAGCTGCTTTGTAGCAGAAAGTCCAGTGTTCTCTTATAAGCTTGGATGAAATAATATAATTCAGAACTTTGGTAACTAAAGTTTTTTAGACTAGAAGGAGGTTATTTCACAAATTATTTTCACACTGTTACCTGATATCCAGTATCCCTGAATAGCTTCATTTCAGCAGAAACTTGCCCACTAACCTAGTCATTTGCACAACATTGCTTTGAGGTAGGCTGTACCCCCATTTTTCAAAGAACATTTTAGGTTGCTGAAGATTGAAGAACTTCAACATTGTTTCAGTATGTGGTGATACTTAAAAAGGGGTATCGCCAACAAATTCTAAGTCTTTTATTGGGGCAGGAGGAGTAAGCACTATCATTGCCTCTATTTGAAATGCAGTATACTTTGTGAATTAACAGGATTGGAGTGACAAATTCAAAGAGAAATGAAAATAAATAAAATGCTGGTGACGGAGTCTCACTGTTGCCCAGGCTGGAGTGCAGTGGCTCCATGATACAGATTCTTAAAGTTATTCCAGTTCCAGCTCAGTGCGGTGCTTTTTGGTTAAATTAATATTGGTTCAAATTAAGATAACTCTAGAGGATTTAACCCAGAAAGCATTAGCTTTTTCCAATGAATTTCTTAACATGTTTCTGTATATTATTTAATAATTCTCTATGAAAAATGATTCCATGAGCAAACTTAATAAACACAATATTCCTTTCCTTGGATAGTCTTATATCAAAAGCTCTGAGAAGTCCCAAAGCTTACCATACAACCTTCTCATGCACCTACACCCTATGCTCCATCAGGATCTAATATTCCCCATAGTATGACTTGGTTATCTCTGCTTTATGATGAAGACCACTCTCAGTGATGCCCTTCTGGTATTCCACAGGAAGTCAGTTTGCCTTTGTTCTATCTTCCTGTAAAAATGCTACTTAGAATTTATCAGCCCCACAGTAACACAGTAGTCCTGAGCCAGCCTGAACCCCGTGAGGCTAGATCTTCTGATAGACATGGCAATTAACAATTCAGATTCAGAAAAAAAGTTATTCTCAGGGAAAATAGAACTCTAAAATATTTACACAGGCCACTCAGGAAAACAATAATTACTATATATTATTTTTTATAGATGTTAAAACACAGAAGATATGTGTTGAAAGCTCTGCCTTGTATACACTCTGGTTTGAAAATAACAAATATGTGACTAACATATTTTGAATGTGATTGTTTTTCTGCTTCGAGGACTTATTTTGAAAGTAGTGCTGTTAGCACTATATTATTGAAAAATGAGGGATGTGTATCTTTACCAATATACATTTTAAAATACAGCTAGACATTCTTGACAGAACAAAGTCTTTCAGAGTATTCATTGGTGGCAAGCTGTTGTTTTGTTTCCTATTTTGAGTTTTTTTTTCCCCAGAGTTGCATCACTAAATTGTGCTACTCATACGTATATTAGAACTCTGACTTCCTATCATTTCCTCTTCTAAAAAAGAACTATTCATTGGCTTGATTCATAAATATTCAGAAATCATATGTTAGAATAGGTTGAACTGTGCATAAACTGATGAATATATTTTGTTTTCATGTGTTTTCAATTAAAATTGGCCAAATACCTAACATGAGTAATCAATAATTTTGTTTTCATTGTTTATTTTTGTTTTTCCTTGCTTTCTTCTATTTGTTAACTAAGTGATATCTAATACGGTACTCTCTCTGTATCTGCAGTTTCAGTTACCCACAGTCATAATAAATGAATATAGCACAATAAGGTATTTTGAGAGAGAGAAACCAGAGTCACATAACTATATTATTATGGTATATTGTTATAATTGTTCTATTTTATTACTGATGTTAATATCTTACTACACCTAGTTTATAAATTATCCTAGGTATTATGTTTAGGAAGAAACCTAGTATATATAGGGTTTGGCATCATCCACAGTTTCAGGCATCCATTGGGGCCTTGGAACATATTCCCCACAGATAAGAAGGGACTACCGAGTCACCATTTTGCCTTTGAAAAATGCATTGTCTTCTTTCATATAGTACTGTATTGCTTGCTATTTGTAGAATGTATGCTTTTAAGTCATTTTACCCAAGGCATGGGCAAATTTTGTTGTGAGACATTCTGGCTTTTCTTGGACACTTCAGGAAAGCAGAAAAATTATGCCAGATGCTTATTCACATAAAACAGTTTTTTTTTAATGAAAAGCTAATTCAAATGAGTGTAAAATTTCAAATTTTAGCCTCCTTATTGAACAGAGCTAACTGGATCAGTGTCTGTTTTAATAAAAATATAGTATACAAACACATTCAACCATTTTAGAGTAATCACAATTTATAGGTTTTGAGTTATTAAATTGTAATTGCACAAAATTTTTTGAGAAGAAATATAATGTGAATTACTTGAAGTTTTCCTAATATATCTCCTTTTTTGCATTAATTGAACACTGGGTGTTTGTTCATAGTTATTAATAGAATTTTAGTTTCGTTCAAATGCTTCAGCCCAACAGTGTCTTATGTTTCACTTGTTAAACACATTATAGAGTGAATTGGGTCATCAAAATTTAATTCAGTTAAGCAGTATTCACAGAACTTCTACGTACACAAAATATTGTGCTAATAGTGAGAATGCCAAAAATACTTGCCCCTGCTTCTACTGTGAGCATTTATTTATTAATGACTTAAGAGCAAGTGTATTTAACTTTTTTACAGAAGTAACATTTACCACTTAAGAGAGTTTGAGAAGTGACAAAATATCAAGAAGCCACTATGTCGCTTTGCTTTAAAACACTGTAGGTTTTGAAAGAAATATTTGTACCCTGGCTATAAAACAAACAAAACCTACAACAAAAAGGTTTGGAAGTATTTAGAAATATATACAAAAACAAGTAAACTGTTTGGGAATATGCAAAAAAATCAAGTTAATAAAGATAATAATCAGCATTATTAAGTTCCTAATTAAAAGAGAAATTTTCTTTACATTGAGATAGATAATAGAGATAATTTCCTGATAAGAAAGGAATAACATTATAAAACATTTCATTGTGATATTTGTATTTCATTTTTGATCATAGAAGTAATGGAAAGCAAAGCAAATATCAGGTGTCAGAAAAAGATAATTTAAGACCTTTCCTGGGATTAAAAATAGGCAATCATGGATTCAAGATCACTTCAGTCCAATGAATATGTGAGTTTTGTCTGTTCCTTGCCAAAGAATGTAAAGGAATGCTTGTGCTAGACTTTACCCTTTAGGATTGGCTAAGGAGTCATATCAATTACAGTAGTTTTTGATTCCTGAAGCTTTGCCATTTAAGCAGAATTGAACAAGAGGGAAGAGATTAGTTGGTGACTGATAAAAGTTGAAAATTCTCTTTATTCTAAATCCCACATTTTTTTTTTCTGAAGTTCAACTAAGGATTTACTCTCTCCATGAATCCCTGTTAGGTTAATATATTCCAGAGTAGCAATTTATTTATTTTGATTTTCTAAAGTGTATATTTTTACGAAACAAATATTCTAGGTATTTGAAATGTGTGTATTTTGTTTCCTAAAGTAAAAATTCAAAGGAGATTATTTTCTCTATTTGTGTATGTACTGAAATGCTTAGTCTTTACAATTCTAGGCACAATATTAGCATATAAAATGCTGTTAAGTGAGTGGCTGAATAACTGACAAGATCATCAGTGCAAACAGATAATTAGAAAAATTCAGGACAGGATTGTGGGATCCAAAATGTCTGAATAGATACAACTCCAGCACACAACACCCAGTGAGAGAGATGCAGAAATTCAGAGATCTCCTAGCTCCAATCAAGGTACCAGGTGCATTTCAATGGGTCTGGTCCTACAGTGAGCAAAGCCCACTCAGGGCAGACCGAGGTGGGGAGGGATGCTGCTTCACCCAGAAAGGGCATCTGACCAGTGAGTCAGAGGCTACCCCTCTGGCACTCCAGTCCAGATACAGCGCTTCCCCCAAAGCCTCAGCATAACAGGGACCTTTGCCAGTCAAGCACCTGGAATTACAAGCACGGAGTTGAATAATAATCCAGGACAGTGTCCCGAACTGGCGCACAGACCTAAATAGACGCATAAGCCCAAAAGACAGCTAGGAGAACCTATGGACTGAGCTATTGCCCCCTCCCACTGTCCAGAGAGAGAGGGAGCTGTAAGTGGGAGCAGCTGGGCAGGTCCCTACTCTCCCCTACAAACCCCAGAGGGCTGAAGCTCTGACTCTAGCGAGTTGTGCAGCCATTGCCACAGTCTGAGCTGAACCCTGAATGATCTAGCCCAGTGGAGGAAGGACACAACCCACCATTAGAGGGGTGGGACTGGGCTACATGTCTTAACAAAAAACACAGGAAGCCTACATAGCAAGAGGACACCGTTCTTGACAACCCAGTAGTGGAAGGTCAGTGGAAGAGGCGGGCCTAATCTCCCAGTATAAACGAAAAAGACACTGGAAGCTTCCCTAGTAACCTGAAGGAGTCCGTAGAAACCCAAGTAGTGCCTCCACAGGCGGACAAGTGACCTCATCAAGCAGTTCCCTGACAACATAGCCAGGTAAACCCACAAAGATGGGAAAAAACCAGCGCAAAGAAGATGAAACCATCAAAGACCAGAACACCTCTTCTCCTTCAAGGGATCACAACTCCTCAACAACACAGGATCACATCATGACTGAGAAGGAGTACAACGAATTGACAGAAACAGGCTTCAGAAGGTGGGTAATAACAAACTTTTCTGAGCTAAAGGAACATGTTCTAACTCAGTGCAAAAAAACCAAAAATCTTGAAAAAAGGTTAGACGAAAAGCTAACTAGAATAACCAGCTTAGAGAAGAACATAAATAACTTGATGGAGCTGAAAAAAAACAGCACGAGAACTACGTGAAGAAAGCACAAGTTTTAATAGCTGAATTGATCAAACAGAAGAAAGGATATCAGAGACTGAAGATCAACTCAATGAAAAAGAGAAGGCAAGACAAAAGAAAAAAGAGTGAAAAGAAATGAACAAAGCCTCCAAGAAATATGGGACTATGTGAAAAGACCTAACCTTTGCTTGACCAGTGTACCTGAATATGATGAGGAGAATGAATCCAAACTGGAAGACACACTCCAGGATATAATCCAGGAGAACTTCCCAAGCCTAGCAAGGCAGTCCAAATTTCAAATTCAAAAAATACAGAGAACTCCACAAATATATTCCTCGAGAAGAGCAATCCCAAGAGCATATAATTGTCAGATTCACCAGGGTTGAAAGGAAGGAAAAAATGCTAAGGTCAGCCAGAGAGAAAGGTCAGGTCACCTACAGAGGGAAGCCAATCAGACTCAAAGCAGATCGCTCAGCAGAAACCCTACAAGACAGAAGAGAGTGGGGGTCAATATTCAACATCCTTACAGGAAAGAACTTTCAACCCAGAATCTCATATCCAGCCAAACTAAGCTTCGTAAGTGAAGGAGAAATAAAATACTTTACAGACAAGCATTACTGAGAGATTTTGTCACCACCAGATCTGCCCTGCAAGAGCTCCTGAAGAAAACACTAAGCACGGAAAGGAACAAGTACCGGTCACTGCAAAAGCAAACCAATAGGCAAAGACCAAAAATGCAATGAAGAAAATAAGTCAACTAATGGGAAAGAAAACCAGCCAGTAACAAAATGCAGGATCAAATTCACACATAACAATAATAACATAGAATGTAAATGGCCTAAACGCTCCAATCAAAAGACACAGACGGGCAAACTGGATAAAAAGTCAAAACTCATCAGTGTGTTGTATTCAGGAAACCCATCTCACTTACAAAGACACACACAGACTCGAAAGGGATGAAAGATTTACCAAGCAAATAGAGAACAAAAAAAAAGCAGGGGTTGCAATCCTAGTCAAATGGACTTCAAACCAACAAAGATCAAAAGAGACAAAGAAGGACACTACATAATGGTAAAAGGATCAATCCAACAAGAAGAGCTAACAATCCTAAATATATATGCACCCAATACAAGAGCACTCAGATACATAAAGCAAGTTCTTAACAACCTAAAACAAGATTTAGACTCCCACACAATAATAGTGGGAGACTTCAACACTCCACTGTCAATATTAGATCAACAAGACAGAAAATTAACAAGGATATCCAGGACTTGAATGCAGAGCTGGACCAAGCAGATCTAATAGACATATACAGAATGTTCCACCCCAAATCCACAGAATATACATTTTTCTCAGCACCACATTGCACTTACTCTAAAATTGACCACATCATTGGAAGCAAATCACTCCTCAGCAAATGCAAAAGAATGGAAATCATAACAGCCTATCAGACCACAGGGCAATCAAACTAGAACTCAGGATTAAGAAACACACTCAAACCCACACAACCACTTGGAAACTGAACAACTTGCTTCTGAGTATTGACTGGATAAACAATGAAATGAAGGCAGAAATAAAGATGTTCTTCGAAACCAGTCAGAATGAAGACATAATGTACCAGAATCTCTGGGACTCATTTAAAGCAGTGTCTAGAGGGAAATTTATAGCAATAAATGCCCACGTGAGAAACAAGGAAAGATCTAAAATTGACACCCTATCATCAAAATTGAAACAGCTAGAGGAGGAAGATCAAAAAAACTCAAAAGCTAGCAGAAGACAAGAAATAACTAAGATCAGAGCAGTGCTGAAGGAGATAGAAACACAAAAAACCCTTCAAAAAATCCCAGGAGCTGGTTTTTTGAAAAGACCAATAAAATAGACTGCTAGCCATATTAATAAAAATGAAAAAGGAGAAGAATCAAATAGATGTGATAATAAACGATAAAGGGGATATCACCACTGATCCCACAGAAATACAAACTACCATCAGAGATTACTACAAACAGCGCTATTCACATAAACCAGTAAACCAGGAAGAAATGGATAAATTCCTAGACACTTGTACTCTACCAAGACTAAACTCCAAAGGAAGATGAAACCCTGAATAGAACAATAACAAGGACTGAAGTAGAGGCAGCAATCAATAGCCTACCAACCAAAAAAAGTCCAGGTCCAGATGGGTTCACAATTGAATTCTACCAGACATACAAAGAGGAGCTGGTTCCATTCCTTCTGAAACTGTATCAACCAATACAAAAAGAGGGAATCCTCCCTAACTCATTTTATGAGACCTACATCATCTTGATACCAAAACCAGGCAGAGACTCAACTAAAAAAGAAAACTTCAGGCCAATATCCATGATGAACATCGATGTAAAAATCTTCAATAAAATACCGGCAAACAGCACATCAAGAAGCTTATCCATTACTATCAAGTAGGCTTCATCCCGGGGATGCAAGTCTGGTTCAACAAAAGCAAATCCATAAATGTAATCCATCACATAAATGGAACCAAAGACACAAGCCACATGATGATCTCAACAGATGCAGAGAAGGCCTTCTACAATATTCATCAGCCCTTCATACAAAAAACTCTCAATAAACTAGATATTGACGGAATGTATCATAAAATGTTAAAAGCTATACATGATAAACCTACAGCCAATATCATACTGAATGGGCAAAAGCTGGAAGAATTCCCTTTGAAATCAGGCACTAGACAAGGATGCCCTCTCTCAACACTCCTATTAATATAGTATTGGAAGTTCTAACCAGAGAAATCAGGAAAGAAAAAGAAATAAAGGGTATTCAATTAGTAAACGAGGAAGTCAAATTATCTCTATTTACAGATGACATGATTGTATATCTAGAAGACCCCATCATCTCAGCCCAAAATCTTCTCAAACAGATAAGCAACTTCAGCAAAGTCTCAGGATAGAAAATCAATGTGCAGAAATCAAAAGCATTTCTATACACCAATAACAGACTAACAGAGAGCCAAATGAAGAACGAACTACCATTCACAATGGCTACAAAGAGAATAAAATACCTAGGAATTCAACTAACAAAGGATGTAAAGGACCTCTTCAAGGAGAACTACAAACCACTGCTCAGTGAAATAAGAGAGGACACAAACAGATGGAAAAACATTCCATGCTCATGGTTAGAAAGAATCAATATTGTGAAAATGGCCATACTGCCCAAAGTAATCTGTAGAGTCAGTGCTATCCCCATCAAGCTGCCAATGACCTTCTTCACAGAACTGGAAAAAACCACTTTAAACTTCATATGGAATCACAAGAGAGCCCGCATAGCCAAGACGATCCTAAGCAAAAAGACCAAAGCTGGAGGCATCACACTGCCGGACTTCAAACTATACTACAAGGCTACAGTAATCAAAACAGAATGATACTGATACCAAAACAGAGACACAGACCAATGGAACAGAACAGAGGCCCCAGAAGAAACACCACACATCTACAACCATCTGATCTTTGACAAACCCAGCAAAAACAAGCAATGGGGAAAGGACTCTATGTTTAATAAATGGTGTTGGGAAAACTGTGTAGAAAAGTTTAATAAATGGTGTTGGGAAAACTGTGTGGGAAAAGTGTGTAGAAAGCAGAAACTGGACCCCTTCTTGTCACCTTACACTAAAATTAACTCCAGATGGATTAAAGATTTAAACATAAAACCTAACACCATAAAAACACTAGAAGAAAACTTAGGCAAAACCATCCAGGACATAGGCATAGGCAAGGACTGCATGACTAAAACACCAAAAGCAATGGCAATAAAAGTCAAGATAGACAAATGGGATCTAATTAAAATTCAGAGCTTCTGTACAGCGAAAGAAACCATCATTAGAACGAATCAGCAACCAACAGAATGGGAAAAAATTTTTTGCAACATACCCATATGACAAAGGGCTAATAACCAGAATCTACAAAGAACTAAAACAGATATACAAGAAAAAAACAACCCCATTCAAAAGTGGACGAAGGATACGAACACTTTTCAAAAGAAGACATATATGAGCCCAACAAACATATGAAAAAATGCTCATCATCACTGGTCATTAGAGAAATGCAAATGAAAACCACATTGAGATATAATCTCATGCCAGTTAGAATGGCCATCATTAAAACTGGAGACAACAGATGCTGAAGAGGATGTGGAGAAATAGGAACACTCTTACCAAGTTGGTGGGAGTGTAAATTAGTTCCCACTGTGGAAGACAATGTGGCAATTTCTCAAGGATCCAGAAATAGAAATTCCATTTGACCCAGCAATCCCATTACTGGGCATATACTCAAAGAACTATAAATCGTTCTACAATAAAGACACATGCACATGTATGTTCATTGCAGCCCTGTGTACAATAGCAAAGACCTGGAACCAACCCAAACGCCCATCAATGATAGACTGGACAAAGAAAATGTGGTACGTATACACCATGGAATACTATGCAGCCATAAAAAATGATGAGTTCATGTCCTTTGCAGGGACTTGGATGAATCTGGAAACCATCATTCTCAGCAAACTGAACAAGAACAGAAAGCCAAACACCACACGTTCTCACTCATAGGTGGGTGTTGAACAATGGGAACACGTGGACTCAGGGAGAGAAGCATCACACACTGGGGGCAGTTGAGGGGGTTGGGAGGTGGGGTGGGAGGGGAGGGTGGGGAAGAATAGCATGGGGAGAAATGCCAGATATAGTATGCACCTAAAGTTAAATAAATAAATAAATATTCAAGACAGATGGGTTTTTTTTAATCTATTTGGGAATGATTCTACCTAAAGAATATGTTTTGTTATATGTAAATCAAGTTAAGATTTAACAATGTTAGGAATGAATAATTTTTCAGGGGACCACTGATTTATATCAAGGGCCAGAAGAGTCAGAACAAGTTTTGGGGTGTGTGTGCGTGAGTGCGTGTGTGTGTGGTGGGGGGGAGCAAGATTGGAAACGATAATGAAATTTCATATAATGCCCATTTAGGCTTAAAAGTAGAAAGTCTTAATTTTCTATAAAAGAAAAATATTTTATTTCTATCACAGCACCATTCAAGACATAGTAGCTGCCAAAAGAGTGATTTATTTTTCTAGTTGATTTGACAATTAGTAGGAAATAAGGAAGGGCAGTTCAAAGAATTAGAGAAATGTAGATAAATAATACTTATATCTGGAGCTCTTTAATATGACATCTGATTCTTTCCACATCCTGTGAGGTGGGCAAATGTCATTTGTCTTTTTATAATAGGGAAACTGATATTCGGAGACTAACCTCTATAGGGTCAAGAGCTCCTAGACAAGTTCTCCAGGGCCTGAAAATAATTTATTTCCATAAATGCTATTGTATTCTATTTTGAAAAGTAACAGAATAAGAGACATTGGTTGCTAACATTCATATACCAGAGTGTTTTGTCAGCTGTAATTATTTATGATAAATTTGCCACTTCCTAACTAGGTTACCATGGGTAAATTCTCTGTGAGCTTCTGATTTGTCACTTTTCTAATATTTTAGAATGGGTCTAGCTTGCCTCTTAAGTTCCATTCCAACTCTGCAAAGTAAATAATAATTAATTGAATAAAATCAAATAAATTCAGTAAAAATGCTAACCCTAAATTTGAATTGGAAATACAATTACAAACTCATAATTTAAAAAAAATTACTGATTTCTAAGCTCCAGTCACTGAAACATCATAGAATGAAAATGATGAATTATTCCTAGCACCCAAATTTATGGTCTCTAATACCATTTCTCTTGAAAGAAACCAGGAATCATCCAATTAATGACTAATTTCTAGGGCAGGAAATATAAAAGAGGAGCTTGTAAAATAATACTTGTCATACTAAAAAGGCAGTAAAACTATTGAAGAGACAACTGGGGATGTATCAAAACTCAGAAGCCAACTTTAAAAGCTCCCCCTGAGTAAAGACTGGCAATTTGAACACCAATGCAATAGTGACTGCTTTGCATTAAAACACATCACATGTGGTTAAATACACCAGTTCATAATGCCATTTTTTAAAAGGAGTGGTGGTCGTTGGTCACCTTTAGAGTATATTAGGAAACATTCATTGTTTTGAAAACATATAAAGGGAAATAAGCATTTATCCAGTTTTCCCTATATGAACTGCAGCTCATGGTAATACAAAATTGGTAAGTAGAAGTTTCTCTTTATAGATATATTTGTGCTTGGAAATGAAGAAGGAATGACAGAATTAGATTGCCCCTTGTGTAATCAATGGCCTCTGATAGCCAAAAAAGAGAGTCAGCCACACATATGCTGCTTGACAGAAATATCCAGTACCACCTATGCAGTATTTTCCAAAAATTGAGTCTGAGCTCACCTCTAGATCCAGTTTATAGGAATACAAGGAGACAGACCAACGTGATACCATGGGAATGTAACTTTAAAAAGTCAGAATGTGGGCTTTTATACCAAATAGTTTATACCAAACTATATTTGGTATAGTTTCTTCTGCAAACAAATTACTAGGAAAAGAGGAGGAAAAACTTAGATTTGGGAGACTTAAAAGACATTTCAACAAACTGCAAAGCATAGGCTTTATTTAAATTATGATTCTAACAGAAAAACTCTTTAAAACAGGAGATAATGGATGTATGATAATATTAAGGAATTATTGGTAATTTTATCTTGTGTGATAATACATGGTTATAATTTATTTATAGACATATATGTAAATATTTATAGGTGAAATTTTATAATTGTAAGGTGCTGTTCAAAATATTCCAATATTTGAGGCTAGGGAGAGGTTGTAAATAAAACGCGATAGGCCATGTATTTCATTTTGTTGCAAGGAGATGATAGGGGTTTATCATATTAATCTTTAAAACTTTTCATAATAAAATATGAATATGTTTGTTTCCTTGGTTATCTAATAATCTGTTTCCAAAAAGTGTATTGCTGTATTTTATAACAAGTTATATTTTAAACAGGATGCATGTGGTCCATATTCCCCGGATGAGTGCATCTCTTTGCCTGTTTACACAAGTGCTGAAAGGGATTGTGTGGTTACCAATATTGATGTTCCATGTGGGGGCAACCAAGACCAGTGGATACAGTGTGGAGCAGCTCTATTCCTAAAAAACCCGTAGACTCTAATGACAACAAAAGCCGTCTTCACAAAAGGAAACATTGATTCTTTAAGCTTTAAATAAAACATGTCATCAGTCTACATTTAAAATGTTAGTTCAAAATATTAACATATAGTTACCTGATGTTGTTGATCTTATCAAATTTTAATGTATAAAAGCAGCCTTGTGCATCTTTTAAAGTAATAAATGGAGTTATTGTTAAAACAGGGTATTCTTTTAATAACATTAAATCTTTCTGTGAGGAAGTTCATTTTTCCAGTGGCTCAAAAATTTGTTTTAGGTCAGAGATTTTAAGTGGTGTGTTAAAGTAATAATAAATATTTTGGCTGTCATTTGTGTCATAATTATTTAATAAAAGAACATTCATAATTTTTAGTCGTCCTATGCCTTTTTACATGCTGAAGAATATATTATATTTTAAAGTTATAATGAATGCATGAAAGTATCAATATGAATATAATTATATTAATTACAGTATACAAATATATAATTATTGTCATTATTGTAAATTATAACTAATATCCTAAGGTAATTCAAATATGAATAATTCAGGTGACATAATAATGGAGGATAAATTCTGGTTATTAAACATTCAGCTTTTTTGAGTTTTTGTTACTGTTTTTTGTGACAGGGTCTCGCTCTGTTGCCCACCATAGAGTGCCATGGTGCGATCACGGCTCACTGCAGCCTGAACCTCATGGGCTCAATCTCAGCCTCCTGAGTAGCTGGGACTACAGGGTGCACCACCATGCCCAGCTAATTTCTGTTTTTTTTTTGTAGATATGGGGTTTTGCCACGTTTCCCAGGCTGGTTTCACCCTCTTGCACTCAAGCGATCCACTTGCTTTTAGCCTCCCAAAATGCTAGGATTACAAGCGTGAGCCACCACACATGGCCTGTATTTTTATATTCCTTATGGGAGTTATTATTTTAGCTCTGCAAGATTCCCTGAAATCTAAGGAACCAAAAATACTGTTGATAAACATTTTAGTATCCTATGAAGTTATTTGCAGCTCTATCCTTGCAGCAAATTCTAAGAACTGAGGCTTATATTTTTGATAGTTGTATAAAACAAATAAGTCATATCAATGAAAAGTTATATACCTAGTGGAGAAATCAAAGATAAAATGAAAGGAAAAATGTGTTTCTAAAAGAATATGTTTAAATATATATTTTTTTAAAATGTAAATTAAGAATACAGTAATAGCATCTCAAAGTAATTCTAAAGAAATGAGAAATAATAGCAAAGAAATCAAGATAAGAATTTTACTAAAAGAGACTGGAGCAGTGGGCTCACCCTATAATCCCAGCACTTTGGGAGGCCAAGGCGGGCAGATCACCTGAGGTCAGGAGTTCAGGAGTAGCCTGGCCAATGTGGTGAAACACTGTCTCTACTAAAAATACAAAAACTAGCTAGGCATGGTGGCATGCACCTGTAATCCCAGCCACTCGAGAGGCTGAGGCAAGAGAATTGCTTGAACCCAGGAGGCGGAGGTTGCAGTGAGCTGACATTGCACCATTGCACTCCAGCATGGACCACAAGAGTGAAACTCTGTCTCAAAAAAAAAGAAAAAAAAAGAATTTTACTAAAAGAATAATCAAATAGAATCAAATTATGATCTCTCATATTTGTCACTTTTTACCATCTCTTCCTAAGAAACAGTAAAATTCTTTAATTGCTAGAAGCTTAAATATATTTTATATTCTAATCTTAAAATGGTTGAGCATTCTGAATTGGATTCTGAAATCATAACAAATTTTCATTGTGTAGCTGTCTGGATTCTATCAAAATATGATTTAAACAGGGAAGTTTAATATAAACACTTACTAAGCTGTGATATTAATAAAAAGAGTATAAGATGTAAGAAAACTATTTGGTACCCCAGTCACAGCCTGCAGGAAAAGCTGGAATGCAACCCTCTCGGGCAAAGGTGAACCATAGACCATACAGGGGGATGTGCACACCCAAAGAGAATGGGAGCTCCAAGGAAGGCAGGAGGCCTGGATCACAGACTGCCTCTATATTAGGTGAGCTGCAGGATGACAACTAAACTGGGCTGGACCTGTGGCATCAACAAGGGACCATGCTCTGGGTGCGTGGCTAGACACATCACTACCGTCCTCCCACCTATACCACTGACCAATATTGTAGTCACTGTACCAAGCAGGAGAAGCTGCTGCCTCTCCTGTATTGTCCCTCCAGCTTACTCTACCAAGAAAGCTTAACATCATACTCATCATCTTAAAGGGAAATGCTTAAAGGAATTCTGCACATTATTGCAGGGAAGATATTAAAGGGTGATTTGGAGTTGAGAGGCAGTACTTTGCAACTGACACACCCTTGTATTCAGCAAGTGTTTAGCCAATTACATATTTCACAGTTACAGTACATACAACGTGCTAAACAATGAGAGTACACGGACTCATGAAATACATCCTTATCTGCATATCCATATTCACTGCTGTATCCTTATTACATGTACTAGTACCTGGTGAATAGGAATCACAAAATTTGTTGAGTGAATGGTCTAAGGAGACATAAAACCAACCTACAGTTTGCTAGGTAATATAGGTAATCATGAAATCCTGTAAGAATACAGAAGTAGAAAATACTAATTTTTTCTAGAGAAAAGGACAGAGCAGGAGAGAGAATATTAGAGCTGAGCTTTGAAGAATGGATAAAATGTCAACAAGCAAAGGAGGAGGACATTTCAGGGAATGGAGCAGCATAAGGAGACATATGGAGGGGTGGAAATCCATACCATATCCTGAGAATTGTAAAAAGCCTGGTGGAGTGGAAGAGCATAGAGGGTGGAATGCAGAAATGACCAGTGGTAGAAAATTTGTCTGAAAAAATAAAGTGTTTATCAGGACTCTGAATACCGCACAAGAGTTTAAACTTTGTTTTAAACATGCAATTAGAGAACACTGAAAGATTTAAGAGTGGCAGCATCCTAAAACATTTTTTCAACTTAAGTATTAAGTCTATTATAAAGATTTAAAGTCTTATTTAAACATTTCCCTTTTTAGTTATTATGACTAACTGTAGCCAAGGGTTTATAAAAATATTTCATATATTTATCTCTTAATTTTCTAAACTCAAAGTAGAATTATTCTCATTCACAGATGAGATTAAGGCCTAGAGGTTGCATAACTTGCCTAAGATTCTCTACACAATATTTTTACATTTTGTATTTCTTTATTCGTTAAGATAGGCTAATAAACAGGAACAAATAGCTTCCAAAATTTCAGTGTCCTGGCTGGGCACGGTGGCTCATGCCTGTAATCCCAGCACTTTGGGAGACCAAGGCAGGCAGATCACAAGATCAGAAATTCAAGACCAGCCTGACCAACATGGTGAAATCCCATCTCTACTAAAAATACAAGGGCGTAGTGCTGCATGCCTGTAATCCCAGCTACTCAGCAGCCTGAGGCAGGAGAATCACTTGAACCTGGGAGCAGAGGTTGCAGTGAGCAGAGAATGCACCACTGCACTCCAGCCTGGTGGCACATATTTCTTGTTATATCTGATTATTTATTGTCCAAGTAATAATCTAGATGAGATGTTCAGTTTTCTGGGTCAGGTCTTCTCCAAGTAATCACAAAAACAGAATGATGTCAGTCCTGCCATCTTAAACATATAGCTTTCAAGGCTTGATGTTCACATAATAGTTAGCTAGAAAGGGAAAAGCATGGATGAATACACATGGAACATTTTTGTGGACCATGTCTGGAAATGTCACGCATCATTATGTGCACATTCCATTAGAGAGAACTTGATTACATGGGTATACATAATGTCTAGGGTGGCTAGGAAATGTAGTCAGCTGGGTACTCAAAAGAGAAGAGCGTGGAGGGCTAGCTAGCTCTCCCTACCACATCCCATCCAGTGAAAATTTTTAATTCATTACAGAAATGCATTCAGTACAATAACATAAAATTACTTAATAAAGAAGCATAGGTCTTTAATTGATATGGTATCAAACTTCATGCTTATGAATGTTTGCATTTATATTCAGCAAAATATCATAAGTCAGATACTGGCCAGATTCCAGAAATATAAAGATAGATAATACAGTCTCTGCTCTTGAGAGATTTAAAAGCTGATAGGACTCTGAAACACGTAAAAACAGTCTCTGCACTGTAAATTTTTAAATCTGATATTAATATTGCTATACCAGCTTTTTGGTTAAAACTGGGAAACAATATATTAAAAATGCCCATACAGAGAAAAATTCTAGCACAATGAAATAAAAGTTATGTAGCACAGTAGCAAAGGGCTGTGGGATTCCAGGGAAAGGAGAAACTAAAATAATTAGTAACAGTAGACTTTTTTCTTTTTAGAAAACTTACTTTGAAAATATTTTACAAATAAATTTATTTTCCTCCTCAAATAAACAAATATTAGGTGTTATAGTGTTTGCTTTAGATTTTTTAAAGAAATTTCAAATCTTAAAAATTGTTTCAAAATCAGAGTCCTTCACATTTCCCTTCAGCAGAACTTTCATTTCTTCCTCCAAAGAGACACCCACTAACCTGTATTTGTCACCTACACAGTACAGGTTTTTAATATATAACCAAAAATAAGGGGATTTTTTTGTTTTATGAATGGTAACTGCAGGGAGCCTCTCTAAAGCTTCAGAAGGACCCAGTATTTGAGATTCTTAATCCATTAGAAGCAACAAATGATAGTTTTTGGTCCTCAGAGACCACAGATGTTGGAATGGCCCCCAAAAAATACATCATAGCCATGTAGTTGGTAAGTATGTTATGATAATTTTCAAAATAAAAATCTTGGCTAGCCAGGAATTCAAAGGGCTTTCTTTTCACAAATAATGGATATCTATGAAAAACCTGTAACAAAGATAATTTTTAATGGGGAAACAGGGCATTCACTTTAAAATGAGGAACAAGACAAAGCTCATCATTTCTACACTGTTTGGATGTCCTAGACAGCACAGAATGACAAGAAAAAGGCAAAATTGAAAAGGCAAAGACAAATAGAAAAACCTATGTTCAAGGAGAAGAAAACATCAGCATTCATGTACTTCTTCCCATCAGCACTTTGTGCCGCTTTCAGCTTTGGCAATCTCACACATGTATACATGAAAATAAAAATTTTAAAAGGAAGAAGCTGAAATTTAATATTTCCAATCAATAATTCTTTGGGGGTTTTATTTTTTATTCTGAGACATTCTGCTATAATTTCTGAAACAGATATGGAGACTAAAGTAAGGAAACAAAAGTCACTCCAATTACTTGGGGCATCTTCTTCCATGTTGTTTCTATGTATTTATTTCCACTGTGTCAAAGTCTGGATGAGTTATCATTTCCCACCTATCTTAGGAAGCTCTAAGCGCACAAGAGCCCTATCAGGAAGGCAGCTAAAGAGTTCACAAAGTGCGAGATGGCATTTGATCTTTAGGAGACACACAAAAATTTAGAAAGCAAAGTACTACAATATGAAGAATATTTAATTCAAGAAAATCAGTCATCTCACCTCAATTTTGACTCTTACACATTAAGCGTCTTAAGAGCAGGAAGCATATATTTCGTGTTTTTGTTTATGGCACTTGCTTTTATTGGAGCTCAAAACACATTTATTGAATCAATGACTAAAAATTGTTTCCTGACAACTTAATCATCAGATTTGTCTCCAAATGATTTTAGATTGCTCCCCAAATCAAACTCATCCTCAAAAAATGAGTATTTTTTTTTTATCATTGAAGATAGTTGGAGAAGTCTTTCTCCAAAGGTTCTCATGGAAACTCAAAAAAAATTTCAAACATCTCAGCAAAGTTGGCACCATGTGATCACTTTGAAGAAGACAAATCCTTTAGTTGTCTAGACCTTAAATCAAAAAATCTTTGGGGACCGGGTGCGGTGGCTCAAGCCTGTAAACTCAGCACTTTGGAAGGCTGAGTGGGCAGATCACAAGGTGAGGAGATCAAGACTATCCTAGCTAACACAGTGAAACCCTGTCTCTACTAAAAATACAAAAAATTACCTTAGTGTAGTAGCATGCACCTGTAGTCCCAGCTACTCAGGAGGCTAAGGCAGGAGAATTGCTTGAGCCCAGGAGGCAGAGGCTGCAGTGAGCCGAGATCACCTACTGCACTCCAGCCTGAGTGACAGAGCAAGGGTCTGTCTCAAAATAAAGAAAAAAAGAAAAACTTTGGAAATGAAAAGGATCTTAGAGATTGTCTGGCTGGGTTTCTGTTTTATTTTTACTTTACAGTCATGCCTTCCAAACTTAACATTTTAACTAGGAGAAAAATCAATGATCAGAGAAAGTTTCATGGAAGAGGTGGATTTCATGCTGGACAATCAGGGAATCTATAATATAAGAAGCAGGTGTACACTGATCAGGATCCAACAGCTCAAACCAATTCTCCTGAGTACATCTGCTGTCATCTATTAGACTGCAAATTTCACACTGACAAATAAATGTACTCCAAGAGTTAAGTTTCTGATGAAAGGACAGGAAAAATAAACCCAATCTGAGGAAGGAGAAAAGGTAAGCATATTGAGAACTGTCTTTACCTACAGTGATATTTTCCATATATGTAAACATGGCTATTGGCTATTTTTTTATTTTTTACAAAATAAAGAAAAAAACAAGTATCAACCAAAATATTATGCATAACCATTACAAATTCCGATTAAGCTGTGCCTTAATTTTTCTTCCCCCTTTTTTTTTAGTCCCTGAACACCATTTCAGAAGGAATTGAAGAAATAGAAACCTAATAAGGTAAAATCAGAGACAAACAGGTGGAATGTGTTAAGATTCAACACAATAGACAGAAAGATGGTCTTCAATTTCTTCCTGTTTTCGGGAAAATTACAAAGTAATGAACATACCAACTTATACCACAAAGAAAAAAATACTGGTATCAAATTACAGCTTAAATCCAAAATTTGATTAGTAAAGTCAGTAACACTTGACTTTTAGAAGTTAGTTTCATTTCTATGTGAAATTAATCATTATTAAAATAGGAATTTATTCGAATGTAACTGATTCTACTAGTAATGGTGTTATGCTTAACAATGGGGTGGCTGCTGACTGATTTTTAATTTTAAAGGTACTTCCCTGCATGTAAAGCACAACTCTTTCTGTGTTAGTTACTGCTGCTTGTCTCCCAGTACCCATTCTCCTCTGTTACCATAGTAATGCAATGTTTAACTGGACTATGCATACTCAGAATAAAAACTAAAATTCCTTATTTCTCTTACATTCAAGTGTGGCCATGTGACTCACTTCTGCCAAAGAATGTGAGCACAAATATCCTATGGCGGCTTCCAGGGTCATTCTTTATGGACGTGGCCCATATACCATTTTCTTTCATCTTCATCTCCTGTACTCTGCTGCCTGTAACAAAGACACTACCATCTTGGACGTCAGTCTCTGGGGACTTTGTCAAACACAGATACCACCCCTGGACTATTTAACTCTGAATTTCATTTATACAAGAGAGATTTTTGCAACCTTAGATGGGGTGGACGCATGCCAGCTGGCTGGTGGTATACACAGACAAGATCTGCTGTCCTCAGACAGTCCCTCCAAAACCAAGGACAGGACAAGACCCAAGTATTCCAACTGAACTATGAAATCTAAGTTGGAGGCACTTTGAACCTGTGCTGTCTGACTAATGCAAGTCCCACTTGGCAAGGGAAAGCAATAATTGTAAACAAAACGGTCTCTCCAGGAGCACAGTGTGCACCTTTGGGATGGTCCTTTTTCATGGAAGCTAGGCATTAACCTGCCTTCCTCCCAAAACACTTGCACCTTATGGACAGTCATAGGAGAGCTACAAGTGTTTAAAGTACCACCGGGAGGTCATTTATACCTTAGACAATTTCAGAGATCTCTCCAAAATGAATCTACCCTTGGTTACTTGGTAGAAGTTTGCAAAATAATAACTGCTTCATTATTTATGTGCCCCTTGTGAGCAGCTTTCCCTATAACTAAGTCATCCAGTTCAAATAGATGGTATGAAATTTATTATTGATTTCGGCTGAAATGATCAATGACACTACCTCCGCCCTGGAAGGCACTCAGGTCAGCTCCAACTCACCATCTGTGGTGGTTTTGCTATATTTGTGTTTCTGGGATAGGCATCTCTGGGATAAATTCTATTTGGTCTTAATATGATAATTTAAAGAGAAAACGTTTATAACAAAATGTTAGAAAAAATATTTTTTACAATGTAATACAATATTATATGTATAAATATATGTAATATGTATCTAAAATTAGAAAGTGGTACTTTAAAATATTAAATGTTCATTATTTCTGAGTAAAAAGAGAAGTAATTTTTTATTTTGGGTAAATTTTTACATTTTTCAAATCCTGTAATGAGGATGTATTGCTTTTATAACCCAAACAAAACACTAGTTTGTAAAAATTAAAGTAAATGTAAGCTTAAAAAAAGAGTACATCAGAGTTAGCTTTTCACCTTTCTAGACAATTCCCTTCAGAGTTTATCTGCACACATTTCAAGGTATTCATAGCTTGAATTGCTATTGAAGATGTTAATATACCTCAGCTCTTTGTAACTGCAAGTAAGGGTTTTTTGGCATTTATACAAAACAGACATTTGATACAATTATCTTAGGCCAAAAGCAAATATGGCATTTCTAACTGGGCATATAGCTGCATTCAGAAATGTTTGCGATTTCAAAGTTTAATATCTATAATAATGAGGAAGCTGGTGAGTCAGCTCTTCCACTGAGGCAAGAACCCTAGTCTTGGAGTTACGCCACCAGCCTGCCAGTCTCAGGCTGGGCCCATCACTGTTGCAGGTCCTTCTGTGATCAGTTTTGTTTATCTATAAAATGTGGATTATAATTCCCATTTCCAAGTATGATTTGAAGATCAAATGAAATTTAAGGTATTATTATATAATCATCATGGAACTGATGTAAATTTAAAAGCTGAGATTTTTACAAATTATAAATTACAATTGTATATAAAACACTATTTAGAAATAAAAACTTGATAATTTTAAAATTATCATGTTCTCAAGCCTTCATTATCTAGTTCGTGATTATGTTTCTAGTGTTAAAGACCCACTTTGTTTTCATAAGATGAACTACAATGTATTTAAATAGCTGCCATTTGTAGAATTTTTTTCAAAATTAGTTCTCCATATATGACCAATAATAATGATGAAGGTTTACATAGTGCTTTCCACATGCTGAAATTGGCATTGCTGCAAGCAACTGATAGGTAGATACATACATGTTTATCACCACTCACCTTGTTATGTCCATCTCATTGATGAGAAAACTAAGACACAGTTTACGCAGCTAATAAATTGGTAAAGTGGCAAGAAAGAAAACTCTCTTTCAGCCTTCACCCCCAGGAAAGAGCAAAGCCAGCAAAACAGAATTCTCTAGCATATATCATCATCTTGGAAGTGAGTATGCTAAAAGGAACGAGCAGGATTATTCCAGAGCCACAGGTTGATCAATTCTTCACCTTGACAAGTATTTACTACAGCAGAGCTTCTGGCAAGAAGATAAAATGAATTGACAGTGCTAGTCAAAATACTTGTTATATTACATATTTTCATTGAAGAGTTACCTCTATAAAACTTAGGAAGAGAATATGGGGGAGAAATGCTTTGAATTGTGAGCTTAACTCTCAGAATTGTCAACTTAGTTTCCTTTGCTGTAAACACTCAGTGCTCTCTGCATGCACAGCACTATTCCAGAGGCCTTGAGGGCTCTCAGATACTCTCATTCTTCACTGTAGTACTTATAAAGAACAGCGTAAAATATTTCAAACAGACAGATATGTGTAGTGTATATATATACCATAAAAAATAGAATGAACACCTGTACCTAGCATGCAGCAGAAGAAAGCAAGCTTTACCAACAAATACCATTTAAACTGCCTGATGTATTTTCAGTATCTCATTTTTCATTCTCCACCCAGAGGCAACCATTACCCTGAATTTTGTTTGTCTAATTCCCATGATTTGCTGGTTATTCTTATGTGTCGACTCAAGTGAGCTAATGGATACTCAGATAGCTAGTAAAACATCATTTCTGGGTTTGTCTGTGAGAGGCATCTGGAAGAGATTAACATTAGAATCAGTAAACTGAATAAAGCTCTGCCTCTACCAGAGTGAGTGGGCCTCATTTGTTAAGGCCCAAGCAGTACAGAAAGGCAGCGGGAGGGGGAATTCTCTTTCTCTTCTGGACCTGGGCCGTTCATCTTTTCCTGCCCGTGAGCACTGGAGCTTCCTTGGTTTTCAGGCCTTCAAACTCTAGGAAGTTAAACTAGTCTGTTCTTCTTCCCCCAGTTTCTGGCCTTGGACTGAATTATACCACTGACTTTCCTGGTTCTCCAACTTGCAGATGGCATATTGTGGGACTTTTTGGAATCTATAATGTCATGAGCCAATTCCCATAATAATCTCTTCTCTCTGTCTCCCCCCCCATATATATATATAAAATAGTGTAAAAGATATATATATATATATATTTTATAGATAGATAGATAGATAGATAGATAGATAGATAGATAGATCTCCTATTAGTTCTGCATCTCTAGAGAACCCTAATACACCTGGGGGGTGGGGTTCTTCACAGTTTTTCTTAATATGAATTAATCCCTAGACCATATTCCTCTACTTGACAAATATGTAATTTTAATGTTGGACTGGCCCCATTGAGACAAGAATAATACAGGGTGTTTGTACCTAGATTATGCTAGGCAGCAGTTTCACATGACTAGCAAAAAGGAAACTGGAAATATCTGCATAAGCTAGGAACCAATAAGACCCTGAAAAACAGAATGTTGGTCTGAGCCAAGCTGGCTAAGACTGACTGGACCCAACACGGCACTGGACTTAACCTGGTTTCACCTAGGTCCTCATTGTACACTAGTTAACACATTGATCCACACACCCATCAGCACCATGACAATTTCAGGAACACCCATATTTGGTATAAAAATGCGTGACCCTACAGTTCTGAGAAATCTTCACCTTCTTCCAGAAATCTTCATGAATATTCCACCCCTTGGTTAAAGAAACCCATAGACAGAAACCCCAAACCCCACTGTGCATGACTCACTCTCTTGAGTATGCCCACACTCCCCTTTCTTGACTGTGTACTTTAACTTGGCAATAAGTCTCCATACTTTCATCATTTTTGGACTAGTCTTTAAATTCCTTCTTGAGACAGTGTCAAGATCCTGGACACTGGCCAGGGTTGAAGTCCTACTAGCATTTGGGGATGTTCCCTAGCCCACTGGTATCTCTATTATGTTTCTATGGCTTTCATTTTTATGTAAATTATATCTTGTACATATTTTATGACCCTTCTTTTTTTCAGTATGAACATATGAATTGGCCACAATTTATTTATCCGGTTTTCTCTTAACATTTGAATTGTTCTGGTTTCTTACTACTATAAACTATTCTGCTATAAACAGTAAGTCTTCTGACGTGCATTTGCAAGACTTCCTGCAGGAATCCCCAGCTCGTGGACCATGGACCCATACAGGTCCAGGCTACATAGCAAGAGGTGAGCAGCAGGTGAATGAGCACTACCACCTGCTCTGCCTATCAGATCAGCTGCAACATTAGGTTCTCACAGACGCATGAGCCCTACTGTGAATTGCGCCTGTGAGGGGTCTAAGTTGTATGCTCCTTATGACAATCTAACTAATTGCTAATGATCTGAGGTAAAGCGTTTTGTCTCAAAACCACCATTCTACCCCCAACCCCCAACCCCTGATCCATGGAAAAAATGTCTTCCACGAAACCAGTTCCTGGTGCCAAAAAGTTTGGGGATGATTGCTCTAGAGTACACACCTCGTAGTGGAAATGCAGAATCTCCTATAGGAAAACTGTCAACTTAATTAGATTACAACAAATATTTTCCATGTGGTTAAATGAGTTGACATATATAAAGCACTTGAAAGAGTACCTAGCACTAGTAAGCACTGTAATTATAGTAAGATCTGAGTTTGAACCAATTCATAGTCCCACCAACAGTGTATATGAGTTCTTGTCATTCTGCATTCTCAATACTGACATTTCTGCAAATCTGGGGTATAAAATGGAATCACATTTAATTTGCATTTTCCCAATTAAAGATAAGCCATTTTTAATGTTTATTGTCCATTTGTGACTTTGTAACCACGCAATGGGTTCTTCCTGTCCACTGCACAGATGAAACCAATTCACTATGACAATGTCATATAAATGACAATAAAGAGTTTATTGACACGAGGCTGGACGTGCCACATGGAAGATGGTGTTATTACTCCTCAAATTAACGGCAGGGTTTGAAAGCGTTTTTCAAAGGCTAGGATTTTTCAAGGATAGTTTGGTAGGCCAGGGAGTCCACTTCTGGGTGGGGCCACAGGATTGGTTTGTGGGTCTGGGTGGAGCCATCAGTCACCAGAAATGCAAAATCCTGAAAAGACCTCTCAAAAGGCCAATCTTAGGTCTCACAGTAGTAATGCCACCTACAGTAGTAATTGGGGGAGATGCATATCTTGTGACCTCCAAAATAATGACTAGTGATTATTTATGTCTGCATCTTAGCAGAATTCAGGCTCCTCTTCTTTCTAACTTTGTCATCTTTCATTGGCTTTACAAAGGCAGCTTAGTTTTGGAAAAGGGCTATTATCATTTAACTATTAACTAAATATCTCTTAAAGTTAGCTTGGCTTAAGCCCAGTAATGATTAAATAAAGTTTGGAGGTTAAAGGCAAGATGGGAGTTGATTAGATCAGATCTCTTTTACTATCATAATTTTCTTACTGTCATAATTTTTGCAAAGGTGGTTTTAATTTTTGGCTGTGAAGTGCTATTACTTTTTGCTCTATTTTTTTCTGTTGGCTTTTCTGATTGTTAGGAATTAAACATCCTTATATATTTGTAGAGTAGTGCACTGTCAATTATATGTTTGAAAAAATCCACATGCCATTTGTGCATTTTTTTTAATGTTGTCTTCTGAATAAAAGCTTTAAACTCAAATGCAGAATGTGTCAGCCTTTCTTCTATGGTTTGTGTTTTCCCAACAAAAGTTCATTACAACGTACTTTTTTTCATACAGTTTTAAAGTTTTAGAATGATTCTAAAAAGTAATCTTAAGTCAGATAAAGCCACATGTAAATCCAAAATTGAGTTGCATGTCATTTTTGATAACTGCAAAAGATATTCTCTTACACAGACCAAGAGAATGAGAGAACTGATACAGGATTATTTGGTGCCACTTCACTAGCTAGAGACCTCCATAGCTGGCAATCCCCTTGCCTGGATCTCGCCACTGGAGGTACTCCACCCACTTGGCCCAGCAGGCTGCTCTTGGCTTGCACTCCAGCCTAGATCCTGTGCTTGCTATGGGATTCGTGGTCAGCCTCTAGCTGGATCAGGCATGCTGCAACCTGCTTCTGCTTTGAGAGTCAACATCTGGATGAGGGGAACATGGTGGCTACCAAAAAACTTGGAGACACCAGCAATTCTGAAGCCCCAAAGGGTGTGTTACAGTGTGTTAACAGCTCTTACAATCCTGCTGTCTGCAGCCCAACAAATGGGAGATGTGGCACCCTAAAGGTCCTTCTCCCATTGCTTGGCAAGTGGGAGGGGAGTGCTACAGGGTTACAGCCCTGTTCACACTCGCCATTCTGTAGGTCTCAAGTTCTTGTCCCATGTCCAAGAAGAATGAGGTTACCAGACAGCTGGTGGGTGAGCAAGGCAAATAATTTTGCTGTGATGAAACAGCTTTCAGTGGAGGAGGGTACCCAAATTTGGCAGTCCCCTACCCAAAGTCGGGTATTCTCCTCTGCCAAAAGATGAGCAGTCCCAAAGTTTGGCTGAGTTTGGGGCTTTTAGGGGTCAGAATTGGGAAGTGCATGCTCCCCAGTTGGTTTGTGAGTATGCGAAAGAAGCTAAAAAAGGCATCACTGAAAGATGGACACAATAGAGTTAAAAATCAATTAGGGAAGGGTAGGTATGTGGAAAATAGGTGAAGGGTGGGGATCAGTCAAAGGAAAGCATGCCAAATGGGAAGAGAACATCTCAATCTGGTATGTGGGTTTATCCAACCCTTGTGCCATGGCTTTCAGCCTTTAAACTGTCTTTGGCTGGAAGGTCAGGTTTCACTGGGGACCTGCCCCTGTCTACAAATATATTTCATATTTGTCTGTCTCCCTGCCACTATCAGAATGAAGAGTCCATTTCTGATGAAAAACAACTTTTTTCTTCCTACTCTCACATTCAACACAGAACACTTCTTTGGCCAGATGTGGGGGCAGGGGGGTTTCTCCCCACACTAAGTAATTCTTCCTGGACATCAACTAGCTGTGTCCTATAATTCATTTCAATTCAATTTGATTCTGATACGATCTACCTAAAGATAGTTCCAGGTTGTAACCTGTGCTTCTGACTAACCTGCTATAAATTTGGGTTTCCATGACCTTCTCCTGCCCTTGGCTTTAATAATGTGCTAGGGTGGCTCCCAGAACTTGTTAACACTTTACTTATAATCACCAGTTTATTATAAAGGATACATAAAGGATACAGGTGAACAGCTAGATGAAGCGATGGATAAGTCAAGGTATGGGGGAAGGGTACAGAACTTCCTACCCTCTTTCTGTGCCACCCTCCCAGTACCTCCATGTGCTCAGCTATCTAAAAGCTTGCCAAATCTTGAAGTTTTTATAGAGCTTGATTTTCAGTGCTGACCAACCCCTAGTGGGTGGTGCTGAAAGTTTCAAGCCTCTAATCCTCTAATCCCTTTGTTTTTCTAGGGACTGGCTTCTTCCTAAGGCTATCTAGGAATACCACCCTAAGTCACATCATTAGCATCAACTCCAGTATGATCTGAAAAAAGCTCATTTTGAATAACAAAAGGCATTCCTATCACTCAGGAAATTCGAAGGTTTTAGGTACTTTGTGACAGGAACTTCAGGCAAAGACCAAATATATTTCATATTATACTACACCATTAATTTCTGTTAAAGTAGAAAAACTCTAAGTGAGCTCTAAGTTGAATTTTAACTGCCAGGCAAGAAACTTCATACTGAAGAGGAGAAAATATAATTACTTCTTTAACCCTCATAAATTCTTAGTTGAGACACTCTCCTGAAAAGAAAATTCAGAGAAACAAAAGAAAAACCTACAGAGATGTGTGCTGTATACATGACATGGGAGAGGCCTCAGTTCAAAAGTATCTCTCAAGGTTTAAGGGGCTTGCTTAAATAGTACCTTAACAAAGAACCATAAATCCTATAAAAACAAAACAAAGGAGAACGCAGTTCTAGTCTTGTAAAATGCAGGAAAATGGGGGAAGGTAGTAAAATCTGTCCCCATTTTTAAAAAGTTTAGCCTAAATCTGCCTCCTTATAAAACTGCCATTGCAAAACTGTATCTAAGACAGTCAAAGAGATGTGACCCACCAGTTCCATCTTGCTTCTAACCTTCAAGCTGTGCTTGTTCATTCCTGGGTGTAGGCTGAACTAACTTTGGGAGGAACTTAGTTTATAGTTTAAAACATAACCTCCCAATGGGCTCGCCTTGCCTACTGCCTAGACAGAACTGATTAACCAAGACAGGGGAATTTCAATAGAGAAAGTAATTCATGCAGAGCTTGCTGTACAGGAGACCAGACTTTTATTATTACTCAAATCAGTCTTCCCAAGCATTTGGGGATCAGAGTTTTTAAAGAAAATGTGGTGGGTAAGGGCTTTGGAAGTGGGGAATGCTGACTGATCAGGTTGGAGGTAGAATCATAGGGGGTCAAAGTCAGGTTTTCTTAATGTCTTCTGTTTCTAGGCATGATGACAGAACTGGTTGAGCCAGATTACCAGACTGGGTGGTGTCAGCTGATCCATCAAGTGCAGGGTCTGCAAAATATCTCAAGCACTGATCTTAGGTTTTACAATAGTGACGTTACCCCCAAAAGCAATTTGAAGAGGTTCAGACTCTTGGAGCCAGAGGCTGCATGACCCCTAAACTGTAATTTCTAATCTTGTAGCTAATTTGTTAATCCTGCAAAGGCAGACTGGACCCCAGGTAAGAAACAGGTCTTTTCAGAACCAATTTTATTTCAGAGTCAAACCATAAACTCAATTCCTATTCAAAGTTAGTTTGGCCTAAGCCCAGGAATGAACAAAGACAGCTTGAGGGTTAGAAGCAAGCTAGAGTTGGTTAGTCTCAGTCTGTCACTCAGGCTGGAGTGCAATGGCTCACACTCTGATGACTGTCATAATTTTCTGTTATAATTTTGCAAAGTTGGTTTCAAGAACAAAGATGATGACAGCCTTTTCCCATGACAAACCCTCTCTTGCCTGGGGACCAGACTGCCTTTGTGGAACTAACAAAGTAGCCAAAAGATTAGAAATTATGGTTTAGGAGTCATGAAGCTGGAGGCCACAAGATTCTGACTGCCCCCAACCCCACCCTGCAAATGGCTCCTGGGGATAAAAGCACTACTGTGAAACCTAAGATCAGTGCTTGAAATATTTTACAGACCCTGCACTTGATGGATCAGCTGGCACCACCCAGATCGATAAACTGGCTCATCGGATCCTGTGGCTCTCATCCAGGAACTGACTCAGCACAAGAAGACAACTTTAACTTCCTAGGATTTCCTCTCTGACTCAACTAATCAGCACTCTTGACTCACTGGTCTACCTTCACCACCAAATTATCCTTAAAACTCTGATCCCTGAATGCTTGGAGAGATGATTTGAGTAATAGTAAAACTCTGGTCCCCTGCACAGCTGGCTCTGTATGAATTATGCTTTCTCTATTGCAATTCCCCTGTCTTGATAAATCACCTCTGTCTAGGCATTAGGCGAGGTGAACCCATTGGGCAGTTATACCTACAAATTTTAGGTTTGGCCTAAAGATTTCTCCCTACATAGTGAACTGTTACCTAACTGGATGTGGAAATAGACTGTAACTTACTGTTGTGCCAGTCACTTAAGTTTTGTCCCATCAAAGGTGGCCAACTGTTCAAACCATGTTCACATAAGACAAACACCTAGCTGTAACCCATCTGGATATTTTTGTACCTCAGCTTTTTTTGGGGGGAGTAGGGGAGGGTTTTACTCTGTCAGTCTGTCACTCAGACTGGAGTGCAATGGCACATACTTGGCTCATTGCAGCCTCAACTTCCTGGGCTCAAGTGACCCCCCCACCTCAGCCTCCCGAGTAGCTGGGACTACTCGGTGTGAGCCATCATGCCTGGCCTTACATTTGTTTTATGTACATTCTTTTTCTGCTCATAAATCTTCCATCACATAGCTGCTCTGGAACTTCTCTGACCCTATTCTGGTTTGGGGGATACCCAAATTGCAAATTTTTCTTTGCTCAATTCAACTTTGCTAAATTTAATATGTCTAAGGTTTTTCTTTTACCACCAGATTTATCTGATGCCTGCTCATGCCTTCTTTGGGCCAATAAGCAAGTGCCACTTTCCAGTAAGGAAGAATTACGTCCTACTATTGCTACAGAAGGGCTGGGCTCCCTGCTAAATTCCACCCTCAAGCCTCGACCCTCGGCCCTAAGTGAAAACAGCTGACCCTGATACAGAAGTGCTGCGCTCCTAAACTCCACCTTTAAGCCTGGAACTTTGGCCCTAACTGAAAACAACTGACACCAGTTTTCCACCCAAATGATAGCCTTTTTGGCCTGCCATGCCCCTATATCCTGTGCCCATAAGAAGACTTCAGCTAGCAGCTGATATATGCAGCTGATGCAAATGATTGGGATGCAAGCTGCTGAGCATCAGGGCTGCACATGGCTGAACAGCGGGCAGAGAAGCAGCTTTGAGTGTCAGAGAACACAGACAGATGTGGCTAACTTTAGGCCATGTGGCTTCAAGGAAAGATCAACTTTTTCCTGCACACCATCCCCTTTCCAACTCCCATCCCGCTGAGAACCATTAGCCAATAAAGTCCTCTGCATACACTACCCTTCAATTCATTCATGTGACCTGATTCTTCCTGGACGCCAGACAAGAACGTGGTTGTTGAGAGGGCAGGGGCTTGAATGCTGTGGGGCCCGCACAGAGCCTGCTCCCACCAGAGAGGAGCGACTGGCCACTTCTAGCATTCATTCCCTCTTGTTCCCACACTCACTTGTTTGCACACTCCCTCTTGCAAGGAGTGGCCAGTGGCAGGCTGAGTGAAAGGAGCCACTCCAGTTCCCGCCCATGAAGGGGGTCAAGGGAACTATTCCATCTCACTATCAGGCAAATTGAGGTAGAGTGTTCTCCTATGTTTTCAGTGTCATTGATGCAACAATCCTCAATATTCTAGAGAGAAATATTTTGGTTTTCTTCAATACAAACACACTTGGGATGTTTTATGTGGATAGGCTTTGGGGTAAGATCACTGGGGCATGGCTTTCAAAGCTGAAAACCACAAATGCATTCAGGCTCAAATTAGGCTTAGAATAAAGGACTATGTGTAGAAGGTATAGTAAAGTCACAGGCTTTACATAACCATAAATGTACTGTTTTACTACTAGTCACTCCTCTATGAAATGATTGATTTCTGACTGCTAACAATCTTGCCAAATCTCATATAGGTTACCTGTCTGTAGATGCCTTTTCTTTTTGTTAAGAACAAGATTTGTCAGTTTGTAATTGAGTACTCCACTTTTAAATTTTTCTTTCTTCCTTCCTTTTCCCTCCTTACTTCTGGCACCTACAGAATTCTCGTCCACCAGGCAGTTACCTCAAGGCTGCAGTTAATTAACCTGATTGTGCCTGGGATGGTACCAGCTCATTCATCAAAAGAGACAATAACTCATAAGTCATTGGAACAAGTCATGTAGACCAGGACCTCTTTACCCCTCCTTCAAACCCCACATTCCAAGCTCCCCTTTTTAAGCCTTTGTGTGTTTTTGCCCAAAATTTTAAATGATTTCTTTTTGACAGGAGCCTGGACTATTTCTTCATTGCTAGCTTTCGAAAATAAAGTTACTTTCCTTCCACTGTTCCTCCTTGTTATTCAGTTCTGCAAGCAGTGATTGGCTGGACCTGCCTTCAGTTACAAGTAAAAAGGTCATTGTTTAGCAAAGATATGAGATCAACCTAAACACCCATCAGTGGCAGATTGGATAAAGAAAAGGTGATACGTATGCACCATGGAATACTACACAGCCATAAGAAGGAACCAGATTATGTCCTCTGCAGGAACACTGATGGAGCTGGAGGTCATTATCCTTAGCAAACTAACACAGAAACAGAAAACCAAATATATGTTGTCATAAGTGGGAGTTAAATGATGGGTATACATGGACACAAAGAAGGGAACAACAGACACTGGGGCCTACTTGAGAGTAGAGGGTGAGAGGAGGGAGAGGAGCAGAAAAAATAACTATTACGTACTAGGCTTAGTACCTAGGTGATGAAATAATCTTTTCAACAAACCCCCATGACATGAGTACCTCAAACCTAAAATAGAAGTTTTTTTTTTAATGAAAATGATTAGTTCGAGAAGGAAATGGGGAAAAAAGTTTCATTCCTGTTATTCATAAAAAAATGTATTCACAATTTTTAGGAGTTCACCAATTTCAACTCACATTCATTTTTAATAGAGAATTTAAATGTCCTGAGGGGACAGAGCAAGATGGCAGAATAGAAGCCTACATCATTTGTTCCCTCTGCTGGAACATCAAATTTTAACAACTATCTGCATACAGAAAAGTACCATCACAAGAACAAAAATCAGGTGAGTAATCACACTACCTGGTTGTAACTTCATATCACTGCAAAAGGCATTGAGAATGGCAGGAGTGATGGCCTTGAATTGCCAAAGTGACCCACACCCCCTTTCCCCTACAGTAGCTGTGTGGTACAGAGAGAAATCGGTGCATTTTGGATCAAGTAACTGGATCAAGTGAACTCACTGCTGCCCTATTACAGTGAATATAGCCATGCTGGGCTCAACTAGTACCCATGCATGGAGGGAGCATTTGGACCAGCCTTAGCCAGAGGGAAATTGCCCAACCCAGTGGTCAGAACTTGAATTCCTTGGCAAGCCTCACTACCATTTGTTGAAGGGCTCTGGGGTGCAAGGTAAACTTGAAAGACAGTATAGAACACAGGACTGCAATTCCTAGGCAACTCCCAGTGCTAGGCTGGGCTTAGAGACAGTGAACTAAAGTGACATGTGACCTAGAGAAACACTAGCTGGCACAGTTAAGGGGCTGCTTGCGCCATGCCTTCCACAACTCCAGGCAGTGCACACTCCACAGCTTGCAGCCGTGAAAATGACTCCTCCTTTCTGCTTAAGGACAAGAGAGCAAAGAGTAAAGAGGATTTGTCTTGCATCTTGAATACCAAGTCAGCCACAGTAGGATGGCAAACCATCAGAGTCTGGGAAGGGAAGGACCCACTCCTGGCAAGATTCATCACCTGCTGACTAAAGAGACCTTGGGTCCTGAATAACCAGCAGTAATACCTAGGGAGCACACCGTGGGTCTTGGGCTCTGAGATGTGTTGGCTTCAGGGGTGACCCAGCACAATCCCAGCTGTGGTGCTATTGTGAAAGACTCCTGTTTGAGAAAAGCAGAAGGAAATGTAAAGGGGACTTGGTCTTGTATCCTAGGTACCAGCTCAGCCACAGTGGAGCAGAGAAATAATTAGGCTCTTGTGTTCCCTGAGTCCAGGCCTAGGCTCCTGGAAAGAATTTCTGTTAATTCCCTGGGTGACAGGAGAGTGCACTGCCCTAAAGGGTGAGTCCCAGGCCTGGCAGCATTTACCATCGCTGATGGAAGAGACCTTGGGCTTTAAGGTAACATTGGTGGTGGACTGGAAGAACTTCCACAGACCAGTAGTGGTGGTGGCCACAGGGAAAGGCTCCTTTGCTTGTGGAAAGGTGAGGGAAGAATGGGAAGGACTTAGCATTGTGGCTTGAGTTCCGACTTATCCACGGTAGACTAGAACATCAGGAAGATTGCTAAGGATTTTTATTCCAATTCCTGGCTCCCAGACAGCATCTTGGACACACTTGAGGTCTGGAGGAATTTGCTGCCCTGAAGCAAAGCATGTTGGGTAAGGTACAGTGCTGTGCTGGCTCCAGGTCTGACCCAGTGCAGTCCCAGTGGTGGGTGGCCACAGGGGTTGGTGTATCACCACACCCCCAGTTCCTGGTAGCTCAACACAGGGAGACTCTATTTGAGAGAAAGTAAAGGGAAAAAAAAAAGTTTCTGCCTGATAATCCAGAGAATTTTTTCAGATCTTCCATGGTGGTATCTCTGTAAGTATACAGAAACCACAGCGTTATTGGGGTTGGGGCCCAAGCATTTTTGAATACCTGGAAAGCTTCTGAAGAAGGACAGGGACAAATAAGCCCAGACTGTGAAGGCTGCAATAAATACTTAGCTTTTCAATGCTCGGACACCAGCAGATTATCTACAAGCATCGACACCATCCAGGAAAGCATGACCTCACCAAATGAACCAAATAAGGCACCAGGAACCAATCTTGCAAAATGGAGATGCACGACCTTGCATGCAGACAGAGAATTTAAAATAGTTGTTTTGAGGTAGCTTGAAGAAATTCAAGATAACACAGAAGAAATTCCGAATTCTATCAAATTCAACAAGCAGATTTAAGTAATCTAAAAGAATCAAGCAGGAATTCTGGAGCTAAAAATGCAACTGGCATACTGAATAATGCATCAGTGATTCTTAATAGAACTGATCAAACAGAAGAAAGCGTTAGTAAGCTCAAAGACAGGCTACTTGAAAATACACAGTCAGAGAAGACAAAAGAAAATAAGTGAAAAAACAACAAAGCAGGCCTACCAGGTCTAGAAAATAGCGTAAAAAGGGCAAATCTAAGAGTTATTGGCCTTAAAGAGGAGGTAGAGAAAGAGATAGGACAGAACGATTATTCAAAGGGTAATAACAGAGAACTTCCCAAACCCAGAGAAAAAGGTCCATATCCAAGCACGAGAAGAGGCTGTAGAACACCACGCATTAGATTTAACTCAAAGAAGCTCATCTCAAGACACTTAGTAATCAAACTCCCAAAGGTCAAGAATAAAGTATCCTAAAAGCAGCAAGAGAAAAGGGACAAATAAAAAATAATGGAGCTCCAATGCATCTGGCAGCAAACTATTTAGTGCAAAGCTTAAAGGCTAGGAGAGTGGCATGACACACTTAAAGTGCTGAAGGAAAACAAAACAAAACAAAAACCACTTTTATCCTGAATAGTATAGCCAGTGAAAATATCCTTCAGTGCCGGGCATGGTGGCTCACACCTGTAATCCCAGCACTTTGAGATGCAGAGGTGGGCGGATTAGGAGGTAAGGAGTTTGAGACCAGCCTGGCCCATATGGTAAAACCCTGTCTCTACTAAAAATATAAGAATTAGCAGGGCGTGGTGGCGCATGCCTATAGTTCCAATATTTAGGAGGCTGAGGCAGAAGAACTGCTTGAACGTGGGAGGCAGACGTTGCAGTGAGCTAACTGCACTACAGCCTGGGTGACAATGCAAGACTATCTCAAAGTAAAAAAAAAAAAAAAAAAAAAAAGGAAGAAAATATCCTTCAAACATGAAGTAGAAACAAGGACTTTCCCAGACAAAAGAGGAGGGCTTTCATTAATACCAGACCTGTTGTACAAGAAATGCTAAAGTCAAGTTTTGAATCTGAAAGAAAAGGATGTTAATGAGCAAGAATAAATCATCTGAAGGTACAAAACTCATTGGTATTAGTAAGCACACAGAAAAACAGAATAGGATAACACTGTAATTATGGTGTGTAAACTACTCTTGTCTTAAGTAGAAAGACTAAATAAGCCAATCAAATATAATAGCTACAACAACTATTCAAGGAATAGACAGTACAATCAGACATACAGAGGCCAGGTGTGGTGGCTCAACCCTGTAATTCCAGCACTCTGAGAGGCCACGGTAGGTAGATTGTTTCAGCCCAGGAGTTTGAGGCCAGCCTGGGCAACATAGTGTAATCCTATCTCTTCAAAAAATACAATAATAATAATAATAATATTAAACTAGCCAGGTGTGATACTGTGTACCTACAGTCCCAGTTACTTGGGAGGCTGAGGTGGGAGGGTCACTTGAGCCCTGGAGGGTGAGGCTGCAGTGAGTTGTGATCATGCTTCTGCTCTCCAGCCTGGATGACAAAGCAAGACCCTCTCACAATAAATAAATAAATAAATAAATAAATAAAAGACATAAAGAAAAAGTTAAAAAGCAGGAGAATGAAGTTAAAGTGTAAAGTTTTTATTAGTTTTCTTTTTGCATGTTTTTGTTTATATAATTGGTGTTGTCATCAACTTAAAATAATGGATTATAAGATAATATTTGCAAGCCTCTTGGTAGACTCAAATCAAAAAACAATAAAAGGAGATCCAAGATGGGTGAATAGGAACAGCTCTAGAGTGCAGTTCCCAGCAAGAACAACGCAGACAGTGAATGATCACCGCATTTCCAAACGAGTTTTTACTGTTTACAGACCAGGAGATTCCTGGGCTGAAAAGCACCATGAGTTTCAGCATGGCTGTTTCAGCCAGTGCTTTGGTTGGCACACAGAAACCCACACAAATCTGGGCAGCCATTTCAACTGACACCTGGAACGCCTGGGAGACAGAGCTGCCCATTCAACTGAAAGGGAGGGGGCTGAGACAGGGAGCCAGGTGATCTGGCTTGGGGGGTACTAGCCCCACAGAACAAGCAATCTGAAATGCTCTGGATTGAGAGTTTTGCAGCAAGCACAGCTGGACCCTGGATGGTCCAGCCCAGTGAGGGGAAGGGTGTCTGCCACTACCGAAGCAGTTCTAACTGAACCTCTATAAACAAAACCTCAAGGAAGTTCACACAGCAGCTGGGCAGAGCCTGCAGCAGCTCAGCAAGACCTCTGCTGGCAGACTGTGAGTAGACTAACTCTGTGCTGGGCAGGGCATCTATGAAAAAAGGCAGCAGCACATCAGGGAGTTATAAATAAAGCCTGACCTTCATAGGACGGAGCACCTGGGCAAACAGGCAGTTATGATTTCCGCTGCAGCAGACTTAAACATACCTGCCCAGCAGCTCTGCATGGAACAAAGCAGCTCCCAGCACAGCACTTGACCTCCTATAAGGAACAGACTGTCTCATCAAGCAGCTTTCCAACCCCCATATACCCAAAGAGACACCTCATAAAGGAGAGCTCAGGCTGACGTCTGGTGGGTACCCTTCTAGGACAAAGATAAAAGAAGAAGAAACCGGCAGCAACCCTTACTGTTCTGCAGCCCCTGCAGGTGGTCCCCAAGCAACCAGGGACTGGAGTGGACCTCCAGCAGTCCTGCAGCAGAGGGGCCTGACTGTTAGAAGGAAAACTAAGAAACAGAAAGAAATAGCTTCAACATCAACAAAAAGGACATCCACTCAGAGGCCCCATCCAAAAGTCACTAACTACAAAGACCACAGGTAGATAAAGCCACAAAAATGGGAAGAAACCAGCACGAAAATGATGAAAACACTGAAAACCAGAACACCTCTCCTCCAAAAGATCAAAACTCCTCACGAGCTAGAGAACAAAGCTGGATGCAGAATGAATCTGATGAATTGACAGAAACAGGCTTCCGAAGGTGGGTAATAACAAACTTCTCTGAGCTAAAAGAACATGTGCTAACTTAATGCAAAGAAACTAAGAACCTTGATAAAAGATTAGATGAAATGCTAACTAGAATAAACAGCTTAGAGAAGAATATAAATGACTTGATGGAGCTGAAAAACAACATGAGAATTTCATGAAGCATACACAAGTTTCAATAGCCGAATTGGCCATGCAGAAGAAAGGATATCAGAGATTGAAGATCAACTCAATGAAACAGAATGAAAAGGCAAGATTAGAGAAAAAAGAGTGAAAAGAAATGAACAAAGCCTCCAAATAATATGGAATTATGTGAAAAGACCTCATCTACATTTGATAGGTGTACCTAATGTGATGAAGCTAATGAATCCAAGCTGTAAAACACTCTTCAGGATATTATCCAGGAGAACTTCCCCAACCTAGCAAGGCAGGCCACCATTCAAGTCCAGGAAATACAGAGAACACCAGCAAGATAGTCCTCAAGAAGAGCAACTCCAAGGCACATAATTGTCAGATTCACCAGGGTTGAAATGAAGGGAAAAAATGCTAAGGGCAGCCAAAGAGAAAGGTCAGGTTACCCACAAAGGGAAGCCCATCAGACTCACAGTGGATCTCTCTGCAGAAACCCTACATGCCAGAAGGGAGTGGGGGCCAATATTCAACATCCTTAAAGAAAAGAACTTTCAACCTAGGATTTCATATCCAGCCAAACTAAGCTTTATAAGCAAAGGAGAAAGAAAATCCTTTACAGACAAGCAACTGCTGAGAGATTTTGTCACCACCAGGCCTACCTTACAAGAGTTCTTGAAAGAAGCACTAAACAAGGAAAGGAACAACCAGTACCAGCCACCCCAAAAATGTACCAAATGGTAAAGACCATTGACACAATGAAGAAAATGCATCAATTAATGAGGCTAAACATCCATTTAGCATTAAAATGGCAGGATCAAATTCACACATAACAATATTAACCTTAAATGTAAATGGGCTAAAGGCCCCAATCAAAAGACACAGACTGGCAAATTAGATAAAAAGTCAAGACCCATCAGTGTGCGGTACTCAGGAAACCTATCTCATGTGCAAGGACACACATAGGCTCAAAATAAAGGAAGGGAGGAAAATGTATCAAGCAAATGGAGAGCAAAAAAAAAGCAGGAGTTGCAATCCTAGTCTCTGATAAAATGGACTTTAAACCAACAAAGATCAAAAGAGACAAAGAAGGGCATTACATAATGGTAAAAGGATCAATGTAAAAAGAAGAGCTAACGATCCTAAATATATATACACCCAATACAGGAGCACCCAGATACATAATGCAGGTTCTTAATGACCTACAAAGAGAATTAGACTCCCACACAATAATAGTGGGAGACTTTACCACTCCACTCTCAATATTAGACAGATCAATGAGACAGAAAATTAACAAGGATATCCAGGACTTGAATTCAGATATAGACCAAGTGGACCTAATAGATATCTACAGAAATCTTCACCCCAAACCCACAGAATATTATTTCTTCTGAGGACCACATTGTATCTAAAATTGACCACATAATTGGAAGTAAATCACTCCTCAGCAAATGCAAAAGAACAGAAATCATAACAGTCTCTCAGACCACAGGGCAATCAAATTAGAACTCAGGATTAAGAAACTAACTCAGAATCGCACAACTTCATGAAAACTGAACAACTGGCTCCTGAATGTACACTGGATAAGGAATGAAATGAAGGCAGAAATAAAGATGTTCTTTGAAACCAATGAGAATGAAGACACAATCTACCAGAATCTCTGGGAAACATTTAAAGCAGTATATAGAGGAAAGTTTATAGCAATAAATGCCTACATGAGAAGCTAGGAAAGATCTAAAATCAACACCATATCATCAAAATTGAAAGAGCTAGAGGAGCAAGATCAAAAAAACAAAACAAAAACAAAAACAAAAAACAAACAAAAAAACTAAAAAGCTAGCAGAAGGCAAGAAATAACTAAGATCAGAGCAGAACTGAAGGAGATAGAGACACAAAAAACCCTTTAAAAAATCAATAAATCCAGGAGCTGGTTTTTTGAAAACATCAACAAAATAGACCACTAGCCAGATTAATAAAAAAAGAAAAGGGAGAAGAATCAAATAGATGCAATAAAAAACTATAAAGGGGACATCACTATTGATTCCACAGAAATACAAACTGCCATCAGAGATTACTACAAACAACTCTATGTACATAAACCAGTAAATCTGGAAGAAATGGATAAATTCCTGGATACTTGCAACCTCCCAAGCATAAACCAGGAAGAAGTTGAAACCTTTGAAACCTTAAATAGACCAATAACAAGGTGTGAAGTTGAGGCAGCAATTAATAGCCTACCAACCAAAAAAATTCCAGGTCCAGATGGGTTCACAGCCGAATTCTACCAAGCGTACAAAGAGGAGCTGGTACCATTTCTTTGGAAACTTTTCCAAAAAATGCAAAAAAGAGGGAATCCTTCCCAGATCATTTTATGAGACCAACATCATCTGTATACTAAAACCTGGCAGAGACTCAACAAAAAAAAGAAAACTTGAGACCAGTATCCATGATGAACATAGATGCAAAAATCTTCAGTAACATACCGGTAAACCGATTGCAACAGCACATCGAAAAGCTTATCCATCTCTATCAAGTAGGATTCATCCCGGGGATGCAAGGCTGGTTCAACATACACAAGTCTATAAATGTAATCCACCACATAAACAGAACCAAAGACAAAAACCACAGGATTATCTCAATAGATGCAGAGAAGGCCTTTGACAAAATTCAACAGCCCTTTATGCTAAAAACTCTCAATCAACTAGGTATCGAAGAAACGTATATCAAAATAATAAAAGTTATTTATAACAAACCTACAGCCAATATCATACTGAATGGGCAGAAACTGGAAGCATTCCCTTTGAAATATGGCATTAGACAAGGATGCCCTCTTTCACCCTCCTATTCAATATAGTATTGGAAGTTCTAGCCAGAACAGTTAGGCAAGAAAAAGAAATAAATCGTATTCAATTAGGAAAGGAGGAAGTCAAATTGTCTCTATTTGCAGATGACATGATTGTACATTTAGAGACCCTATCATCTCAGCCCAAAATCTCCTGAAATTGATAAGCAACTTCAGCAAAGTCTCAGGATACACAATCAATGTGCAGAAATCACAAGCATGACTACACACTAATAACAGACTTAAAGAGAGACAAAACATGAGTGAACTATCATTCACAATTGCTACAAAGAGAATAAAATCCTAGGAATATAACTAACAAGGAACGTAAAGGACATCTTCAAGAAGAACTAGAAACCACTGCTCAAGGAAATAAGTGAGGACACAAACTGATGGAGAAACATTTCATGCTCCATGGATATGAAGAACCAATATCATGAAAATGGCCATACTGCTCAAAGTAATTTATAGATTCAATGGTATCCCCATCAAGCTACCAATGACCTTCTTCACAAAACTGGAACAAAGCACTTTAAACTTCATAAGGAACCAAAAGAGAGCCTGCATAGCCAAGACAATCCTAAGCAAAAAGAACAAAGCCTGAGGCATCATGCTACCTTACTTCAACTATACTACAAGGCAACAGTAATCAAAACAGCATGGTACTGGTACCAAAACAGAGATATAGACCAGTGGAACAGAACAGAGGCATCGGAAGCAATGCCACACATCTACAACCGTCTGATCTTTGACAAACCTGACAAAAAGAAGCAATGGGGAAAGGATTCCCTGTTTAATAAATGGTGTTGGGAAAACTGGCTAGCCATGTGCATAAAGCAGAAACTGGACCTCTTCCTGACACCTTACACTAAAATTAACTCCAGATGGATTAAAGATTTAAACATAAGACCTAACACCATAAAATCGCTAGAAGAAAACCTGGGCAAAAACCATTCAGGACATAGGCATAGGCAAAGATTTCATGACTAAAACACCAAAAGCATTGGCAACAAAAGCCAAAATAGACAAATGGGACCTAATTAAACTCCAGAGCTTCTGGACAGCAAAAGCAACAATCATTAGAGTGAACTGGCAAAAAAAAGAATGGGAAAAAAAAATTTGCAATCTACCCTTCTGACAAAGGGCTGATATCCAGAACCTACAAAGAACTAAAACAGATTTACAAGAGAAAAACAAACCCATCCAAAAGTGGGTGAAGGATATGAACAGACACTTTTCAAAAGAAGACATATATGAGGCCAACAAACATATGAAAAAATACTCATCATCACTGTTCATTAGAGAAATGCAAATCAAAACTACATTGAGATACCACCTTATGCCAGTTAGAATAGCAATCATTAAAACATCTGGAGGCAACAGATGCTAGAGAGGATGTGGAGAAATAGGAACACTTTTACACTGTTGGTGGGAGTGTAAATTAGTTCAACCATTGTGGAAGACAGTGTGGTGATTCCTCAAGGATCTAGAAATAGAAATTCCATTTGACCCAGCAATTCCATTACTGGATTATAAATTGTTCTATTATAAAGGCCCATGCACATGTATGTTCATTGTGGCACTGTGTACAATAGCAAAGACTTGAAACCAACCTAAATGTCCATCGATGACAGACTGGACAAGGAAAATGTGGCACATATACACCACTGAATACTTTGAGGCCATAAAAAATAATGAGTTCATGTCCTTTGTAGGCACATGAATGAATTTGGAACCATCATTGTCAGCAAACTGACACAAGAACAGAAAATCAAACACCTCATGTTCTCACCTATAGGTGGGTATTGAATAATGAGAATACATGGACACAGGGAGGTGAGCATCACACACTGGGGTCTGTTAGCGGGGGGCCAGGGGAGGGACAGCAGTGGGGTGGGGAGGTTGGGGAGGAATAACATGGGGAGAAATGCCAAATATAGGTGATGGGGGATGGAAGCAACAAACCACACTGCCATGTATGTACCTATGCAACAATCCTGCATGATCTGCACATGTACCCCAGAACCTAAAGCACAATTTAAAAAAAAATACAAAAAAATAAAAAGCAGGAAATTAAATCATATCACCAGAGAAAATCGCCTTCACTAAAAGGAAGACAGGAAGGAAGGAAATAAAAGACCACAAAGCAACCAGAACACAAATTTAAAAAATGGCAAGAGATAGTTACTACTTAATAATAACATTGCGTGTAAATGTACTAAACTCTCTAATAATAAGATACAGAATGGCTGAAAGAATTAAAAAAACAAGACCCAAATGATTTTTTACCTATAAGAAATACACTTCACCTATAAAGATACAAATAGACTGAAAATAAATGGATGGAAAAAGATATTTCATGACAATTGAAAACCAAAAAGAGCAGAAGTAGCTACACTGATATTAGACAAAATAGATTTCAAGAAAAATATTGTAAGAAGAGAAAAAGAAGTCATTATATTGATAAAGAAGTCAATTTAGTAAGAAAATATAGCAATTGTAAATATACATTCACCCGACACTGAAGCACCCAAATATATAAAGCAAATATTAGAGCTAAAGAGAGTGATAGGCCCCAATACAGTAATAGCCATGCTACTTCATTGCACTACTTTCAGCATTGGGCTAACCTCCCAGACAGATAAATCAACAAAGAAACATCAGACTTAATTTGCACTACAGACAAATAGACCTAATAAATATTTACAGAACATTTCATTCAATGGCTGCAGAATACACATTCTTCTCTTCAGCATATGGACTATTCTCAAGGATAGACCTATGTTAGATCACAAGACAAGTCTTAAGACATTCTAAAAAACTGAAATAATATTGAGCATTTTCTCTGACCACCTGGAATAAAAGTAGGAATCAATAACAAGAGAAATTTTGGAAACTATACAAATACACAGAAATTAAACTATATGATCTTGAATGACTAGTGAGTGAATGAGGAAATTAAGAAGGAAATTGAAAAACTTTTTGAAACAAATAATAATGGAAACACAAAATACCAAAACCTAAGGAATACAGTGAAAGCAGTAATAAAAAGGAAATTTATCGCTGTAAGTCCTTACATCAGAAAAGAAGAAAAACTTCAAATAAATAACATAATGATGCATCTTAAAAACTAGAAAAGCAACAACAACTGAACCCCAAATTAGCAGAAGAAATAATAAAGATCAGAGTATAAGTAAATAAATTAAATTTGAAGTTAATACAAAAAATCAATGAAACAAAGTTGATTTTTAGAAAAGATAAACAAAATTGTCAAACTTTTAGCTAGACTAAAAAAAAAAAAAAAAAGAAGGGGACCCAAGTAAACAAAATTAGAGATAAAAAAGGAGACCTTACAACTGATACTACTCAAATTCAAAAGATCATTAGATCATTAGTGGAATACTGTTAGCAACCATATGACAATAAACTGGAAAGTTTAGTGGAAATGGATAAATTCCTAGACCCATACATCCTACTAAGATTGAACCATGAAGAAATCCAAAACCCAAACAGACCAATGACAAGTAATGACATCAAAGCTGTTACAAAATGTTTCCCAGTAAAGAAAAGCCCAGGACCTCATGGCCTCACTGCTGAATTCTACTATTTAAAGAACTAATACCAATTCTACTCAAACTCTTCCAACAGATATAGGAGAAGAGAATACTTCCAGACTAATTCTATGAGACCAGATTACCCTGATACCAAACCTATACCAAGTCACATAAAACAATAACAAAAACTACACGCCAATATATCTGATGAATGCTAATTCAACAATCCTCAACAAAATAATAGCAAATAGAATTTAACAATACATTGAAAAGATTGTTCATTCTGACCAAGTAGGATTTATCCCAGGGAAGCAAAAACAGTTAAACATATGCAAATCAATGTGATACATTATATCAACAGAATAAGAACAAAAACTATATTATTATTTCAACTGATACTGAAAAATGTTTGATAAAATTCAATATCCCTTCATGTAAAAGCCTCCAGAAAACATCATAAAAGACATATATGACAGACCCACATCTCATATCATACTGAATGGGGAAAACCTTTCCTCTTAGATCTGGAGATTTAAGGATATCTGCTTTTATCACTATTATTCATCATAGTACTGGAAGTCCTAGCTAGAGCAATCAGGCAAGAGGAAGAAATAAAGGACATCCATATTGGAAATAAAGAAGTAAAATTATCCTTGTTTGCAGATGATATCATCTTATATTTGTGTAAACCTAAAGACTCCACCAAAAACGATTAGAACTGATAAACAAATTTAGAAAGGTTTCAGGATACACAATCGACACCAACAAAATTAAATAAAATCAGTAGAAATTCTATATGCCAATAGTGAACAATCTAAAAAAAATTTTTTTAAGTAATCTCATTTACAATAGCCACATATAAAATTAAATACTTAGGATTAACTTAACCAAAGAAGTGAAGAAGTGAAAGATTTCTACATAAAAACTATGAAACACTGAGGAAAGAAATTGAAGAGGACACACAAAAGAGACAAGTTATTCCATGCTCATGGATTGGGAGAATCAATATTGTTAAACATTACCCAAAGCAATCTACAGATTCAATGCAATCCCCATCAAAATACAAATGACATTCTTTACAGAAATAAAAAAAAGTCTTAAAATTTACATGAAACCACGGAAGACCCAAAATAGCCAACATTACCCTAAGCAAAACAAAACAAAACAAAACTGGAAGAATCACATTACCTGATTTTAAATTACACTATAGAGCCATTGTAACAAAATCAGCATGGTACTGGCATAAAAACACATACATAGACCAATGGAACAGAACAGATGACCCACATAAATCCACACACCTACAGTGAACTCATTTTTGACAAAGATGCCAAGAATACATACTGGGGAAAAGACAATTTCTTTAATAAATGGTTCTGGAAAAACTGAATATCCATAGGCAGAATAATGAAACTTGACCCTTATATCTTACCTTAAACAAAAATCAAGTAAGAATTGATTAAATACTTAAAAGAAGATCTCAATCTATGAAAGTACTACAAGAAGACATTACAGAAGCTCTCTAGGACATTGGGCCAGGCAAAAATTTTTGAGTAACACCCAACAAATACAGGCAAAGAAACAAAAAATGGGCAAATGGGATCACATCAAGTTAAAAAGCTTCTGCATAGCAAAGGACACAATCAACAAGGTGAAGTAATAACCCACAGAATGGGGAAAAAATATTTGCAATCTACCCATCTGACAAGGAACAAATAAACCAGATTAGGTAAAGAGCTCAAACAATATAGAAAAAAACTAACAATTCAATTAAAAAATGGGCAAAAGGTTTGAATAGAAATTTCTTAACAAGACATTCAGATGGTAAACAGGCATATTAAAAAGTGCCCAACATCATTGATCAGAGAAATTTTAAACAAAACTATAATGAGAAATCAGCTCACTCCAGTTATTATGACTTATATCCAAAAGACAGACAATAACAAATGCTGGTGAGGATGTGGAGAAAAGGGAACACTCATACACTGGTGGGGGGAATGTAAATTAGTACAACCACTATGGACAAGAGCTTAGATATTCCTCAAAAACCTAAAAATGCATTTACCATATAATCCTGCAATCCCACTGTTCAGTTTATAGCCAAAAGAAAGAAAATCAGTATATCAGATATCTGCACTCCCAAATTTGTTGCAGCGCTGTTTGCAAGAGCCAAGATTTGGAAGCAATCTAAGTATCTATCACCAGAGAAACTGACAAAGAAAATATGGTATATTACAATGGAGGACTATTCAACCATTTAAAAAAGGTGGCGATCCTATCATTTTCAACAATATGGTTGGAATTGGAGATCACTATGTTAAGTGAAATAAGCCAGGCACAGAAAGACAAATATCACATGTCCTCACTTATCTGTGAGATCTAAAAATCAAAACAATTGAACTCATGGACACAGAGGATAGAAAGATGGTTTCCAGAAGCTGGAAAGGATAGTGGAGGTGCAACAGGGAAAGTGGGAATGGTTAATGGGTACAGAAAAAAATAGGAAGAATGAATAAGATCCAGTATTTGATAGCACAACAGGGTGACAATAGTCAATAGTAATTTAATTGTCCATTTAAAAATAACTAAAGGGGTATAACTGGTTTGTAACACAAAGGATAAATGCTTAAGGGGGTGCATATCCAATTTTTCTTATGTAATTATACAATGAATGCCTGTACCAAAATATCTCATGTACCCCATAAATATATATACCTATTACATACCCATATAAATTTTAAAAAAGAAAATTTAAACATGTTATGATATCAAGTTTAAATGTCTTTACAGTGATACCGAAAAATACATGTAGCTATGTATCTCAGAGCCAAAGTAATGAAAAATCAAATTAAGTCCAAGAGGTGAATTGGAGACTATTTTGAGTAGGTAATAAAGCAGATAATATGTATAACCTATACTCCTGAACAAGGGCTTCCTGTTTACAACTTTGGAAGCTCATGATATAGTGACTTTAAAAAAGGGCTCAGTATGACAGAAAAGACAGTGAGAGGAACCTTCTGATGTATACAGTCTAGGCTATCTGTGGCCCAAATCTACAGTCATCCAAAACTTCAAGGAGCTACATGGCACTATTTCCCCTGGCATATGCATATTTAACTCTGGGAAGATTTGAGATTCTGTATAGAAAGTTTAAGTATTATATTTACATAGTTGGCATTTTGTGTATATGTAATTTTAAATAAAATTAGGCTTATCAGAGCATACAGTTCTAATTTAAAATGTAAGGGACTCAAACGACTAAATAGCAAAATAACAATCTGATTTTTAAAATGGGCAAATTATCTGAATAGATGTTTCTCAAAGGAAGACATACAAATGGCCAACAGATACATGAGAAAATCTTCAGCATCATTATTAGAGAAATTCAAATCAAGACCACAGTGACATATCATCTTACCTCAGTTAATATAGCTATTATCAATTAGAAAATAACAAATGCTGGTAAACATGGGGAGAAAATGGAACTCTCATACATCATTGGTGGGAATGTAAATTAGCATAGCCATTATGGAAAACAGTACGGAGATTCCTCAAAAAACTAAACACAGAACTATCATATGATCCAGCAATTCCCACTGCCAGGTATATAGCCAACAAAAAAAATAAGAATAAAAAAAATAAGATATAGTATGTCAAAGAGATATCTGCATTCCCCTATTCATGGCAAAGTTCACTATTCACAATAGCCAAGGTATGGAATAAACCTAAGTGTACATCAACAAGTGAATGAATAAAGAAAATATAGCATATATACACAATGGAATACTATTCAGCCACTAAAAAACCAAACTCCTGTTACTTGAAGTAACGTGGATGAGCCTGGAAGACATTATGCTAACTGAAATAAACTAGGCAGAGAGAGACAAATTTGCACGTTCTTACTCATGTGTGGGAGTGAAAACAGTTGACCTTATAGAGGTAGAGAATAGGATGGTAGCTACCATTCTGATATGTACCAGAGGCTGGTGAGGTTAAAGGGGATGGGAAGATGAAGGAAGGTTAGTTAATGGGTACAAAAATACAGTTAGAAAGAAGGAGTAAGTTCTAGTAGCACAGTAGGGTGATTATAGTTAACAGTAATTTTATGTATATTTAAAAATAGCTCAAAGAAAAGATTTAGAATGTTTGCAACACAAAGAAATGATAAACGTTTGAAATTATGGATATCTCAATTGCCCTGATTTGATTATATATTATATGTATTAAAATATCACAGGTATCTCATAAATATGTACAATTATTATGTATCAATTTAAAAATTCAAATTTTAGACCACTTCAGATTTTGAATTTTCAGGTTAGAGATTCTCAACCAATAGAGGGAAATGATGCAGAATCCAAGGCAGAAAATATTTTCAATGGAGAAGTGGGCAGTAGTTTTATTTCTATAGAAAGTTCAAAGTCCATAGCATAGTCAAATAAAATCTATAGTGAAAACCGACCATTGGACTTTGCAACTAGCTCATGTGCCGTCCCTAGTGAGAACAAACATTATAAAGCAGTGGAGGGCAGTGCAGATAAACTACAGATTTCTTTCTATATTGCAAGCTCCCATTTTCTGCAGAAAGAGAAATTGATGGTAAAAATTTGAGACTTTACAAATGTATGTCTTTCTGCCACTTTCAACATGATTCATGATTTTTATTTCTATAGAACTGTGTGTCACTCTCTCCCCTAAGAAATCAGTAATGTCAAACCTGGTTCTTCTAGCCATTTATACATCTTAAGGTGGCCTTTTAAAAAAATTACTTTTGTAACCATGTATTTTTTTCTTCCTTTTAGTTCAAATACGAAGATTTTTTTCACTTGATGTTTAAGAATGTCACTAGAATGTATTCTGACGCTGAAGTCTGCTTATTATTTTTCTTCTGGAAACTAAATATCAATTTTTAGTTTTTAAGCTTTTAAGTTCTGGAAAGTTTTCTTCAATTACACTCTTGATAAATTTCTACCTTTTGTTTCATATCCTCCTTTAGGAAATCTGATTAATCTTGAGTTGCTTCTTTATGGTCTGTCTTCTATAATTTTGTTATCCTCTCCTGAATTGTCATTTTTTATTATTTTCTTTTGCAGCTTGTATATGTATAGTCTGTTTTCTGTTTCATTAATCTGTTTTTGAAACATTAATTCTACTACTCATGATTCCAATGAGCATCTGTTTTGTCAAAGAATTTGTCCTGATCTCGTTTCACAACTGCTGCTATTGTCTATCTCACTGAAAATAGATTACAGATATTTCCAGTATATTCGATGCTTCATTCTTTCTTTCTATAAACCCAGCTGATGGATTAGAACTGGCAAAATACAGAGTTGCTCTTCCATTTTCTGTTTCTTTTCTATTGGCACTTCCTTATAGAAGTCAGGTTGTCTTTGTTTCTTGCCCACACTTTCTGTAGCTTACTCTGATAATTCTTAGTGGCATGGTGGGGCCATTGCCTCTGATGGTGCAAGCTGAGCTGGCTGAGGGGTGATGGGGCCTGGAGTTCAGCTTGTGCTTGCCTCGGTGGAGCTACAGCCCGTGGGGAAAGAGATAACTCTATTTAATCATCAATAAATACTTGAATTCTCATAGTCCTACCAGTTGCTCCGGTTGGCCATATGAAAAACTGGTTTAAAGTCTCATTCTAGTAATTTGCTTTCAGTGGAAAACTCTACACACTTGAGGTTGGGCTTACCTGTAAGCACTATAGCACATCAATGACTGGGAATGATAGCAGAGAGCTTTGTTCATTTCCAACCACTTGATCTACTCAACTGTCAATCAAGTGCTTCCTTGCAGACTTCAACTTACAGGCTACTTTCAGGCCTCCTTTGTTTTTCACTGCAATCATCCATTTTAAGAAATTTGAAAACATTTATAAAAAAAATATTGGCTGCTTTGTTAAATCTCCTTGAGATCAGCCTTGAAGATGGACAGTAATGATCCAGCTGTGAGTTATATGGTTGTGATAGCTCCAGTCCCATCTGTTGCCAGGACTGATTTGAGGAATCTGACCATCTAAGCAGGTTATTCTTTCTCTTATTCTCTTATCTGGCTGTATGTGTTCCATAGATTCTACATAATCACTTGGGGGATGACTTAAATTATTAAGGAGAAATATATGATACTGATTTTGTAAAAGGGAGTTTGGGTTAGATTATTTTATTAATAGACCTTAACAAATTTGCTTCTTGGTGTCCAAGCCCTTTTGCAATGTGACTGATGCCCCTTACATCAGGAGGTGAAATCTATTTTCTCCAACCTTGAATCTGGCCTGGCCTCATGACTTGTTTTGACCAATAGAATGCAACAGAAGCAATGTCATACGTTTTCAAGGCTAAGCCTTCAGAAAACTTGACTTTCATTCACTCTTTTATTATGTCACTGGCTCTGAACAAACCTGGTTAGTTGCTTTTCTCTGCAGAGAGGAAGAGAAATCACAGGGAGAGAAAGACCCAACAGAGAGAGAGAGAGAGAGAGAGAGAGAGAGAGAGAGAGAGAGAGAGAGACTGACTGAGCTGTTTCAGCGCAACTACAACCATGTGTCACTTAATGACGGATGAGATTGGCCTGGCCGGGGTGTTGGGCGGATGCATGAGAAGGGAAAGCATCAGGAAGAACAGCTAACGAATGCTCGGCTTAATACCAAGGTGATAGGTTGATCTGTGTAGAAAACCACCGTGGCACACGTTTGCCTATGTAGCACAACTGCACACCCTGCAGTACCCTAGAATTTAAAATAAGTTGAAAGAAAAAAAATACATTCTAAGAAATGTGTCATTAGCCAGTTTCATCATTGTGCAAACCTAGATGGTACAGCCTACTATATACCTAGGCTGTATGGTATAGCCCATTATCCAAGGCCACAAATCTGTATACTATGCTACTGTACTGAACACTATAGGCAACTGGAACACAATGAAAAGTATATTTGAGTCTAACCATATCTAAACATAGAAAAGGTCCCATAAATATACAGTATAATAATCTCTTATGGGACCATCATTGTAAACATGGTTCATACTTGACCAAAACATTGTTATACAGCACATGTCTTAGTTGGATCCAGTTTAACTACCAGCTGAATGTGTCCTCATGGCTGGACCACCCTGCCAACCAGCAGAATCCTGAGATGTATTTGTTTTAGGAATAGTTTCTGACAAAAACACAGGAAAGAAGGAAATAATTTAGCCTGGAGATTCCCAGAAAGTCAAGCCTAAGGCAAAAGCGTATTCGTACCTACTTTCCAGGGAAGCAGGGAAGGAGAGAGAAAGACAATACAATGCTGTTTTCAGAGACAGTGATCAATTAGTTACTTCATTTTGGGAAAGCATCATCTAAGAGGCCATTTGAATTGCTACATCACAGGATAGTCCACCCTGGGGAGAAGTAAAGAAGATTTATCTGCTGGATCCTGTCTTCCATTGACCAATTAATTTTAAATTTATACCTTATAAAATGTAAACCACTTCATACTCCTGGTTTCCTATTTGCAAGAACTGAACAGGTCCTGGAGAGCTTCACCTTTGGGTCCAACAGAGATATCTCAATGTGTGGGGAACTGCTCATTGCAAATTGCTAACCCATGTGCCATTTAAAATGAGTTGGAGCCTATTCAGAGTTGGTTCCTGTAGCAGAATCTGAGAGTATGAGGCAAGAGACCAGAGCTCCAGGGTCAAGCAGGGCCAAATAGATCAGAGGTGGTACACACGTCTGACATAGGATGCAACAGGTGTCTCACAGGCTAATGCTGATTGAACCCATAATCAATTTAAGCAGTTTCTGCCTGTATTAGTTCGTTCTCACATTGCTGTAAAGAAATACCTGAGACTGGGTAATTTATATAGAAAAGAGGTTTCATTGGCTCATGGTTCCACAGGTTTACAGGAAGCATGGAGGCATCTACTCAGCTTCTGGGGAGGCCTCAGGGTCCTTTTACTCATGGCAGAAGGCAAAGTGGGAGCAGGCATCTTACAAGGCAGGACCAGGACCAAGAGAAAGAAGGAGGAGGTGCTATGCTACACACTTTTAAGACAACCAGATCTCGTGATAACTCACTCACTATCACAAGAACAGCACTGGGGATGGTGCTGAGTCATTCATGAGAACTCTGCCCTTATAACTGAATTACCTCCTATTAGGCTCTATCTCTAACAATAAGGATTAAAATTCAACATGAGATTTGGGTGGGGACACAGATCCAAACCATATCACTACCTAATACAATCTAACATAAACCTATTGTATTAGTTCACTCTCACACTTCTATAAAGACATACCCAAGACTGGGTAATTTATGAAGAAAAGATGTTTAATTGACTCATGGTTCTGCAGGCTGTTCAGGCTTCTGCTTCTGGAGAGGTCTCAGGAAAGTTACAGTCATGGTGGAAGGTAAAGAGGAAGCAGACACATCTTGCATGGCCAGAGCAGGAGGGAGAGAGGGAGAGATAGGGAGAGAGAAAGAGAAAGCACAGAGGTTCTACACACTTTCAAGCAACCAGATCTTGTGAGAACTCTATCACGAGAACAGCAAGGGGCAGGGGTTCACCCCCATGATTCCATCACCTCCCACCAGGTCCCTCCTCCAACACTGAAGATTACAATCCAAAAGGAGATTTGGGTGGAGACACAGAGCCAAACCCTATCACCTATCTGCTATAAGATGGTAGAAGCCTCTAACAAAACTACACACATGCATACCCTATACACAAAACTCTTAGATTACAACAATATGACCTTCATCAATCTGTATTTAGGTAATTTTTAAAGATGTTTTTCTCCCTCAAAAAGATGAGGTTTCTATTTCATTGTAGAAATAATGTCGGAAGACAAGATTATAACAAATGTAAACATTAAATTGGCTTTTGTTGTGGTTCTAGAATCAGGCAATGCATTCTATAAAATAGAATAAATGTTTTGTTGAGTTTCGCAGAAGAGGCTGGCTTTATAGGGAGGAAAAGGCTGGGAAAAAAAGCAGAAACAGAACAAAAAATGAATTGGTTATTTCAAAGTTACTTTTCTTACAAGGCTAAAATGGAATCTTTTTCTTTTGCTGATGGATTAACTAGAAATTGTCTATTTCTGTTTTGAAACCAGCCTGTTTCAAAGTTTGGTATGTTCATGTAGCCCTTAGTGCAAGACTTCTGGTTTGGTCTGGTCTTCTGAGACCTAGTGCAGAAGGCCAGTCCAAAACAGTGGCCTCCCATATACTTTATTTAACAGTAATATATGTCCATGGTAAAAATTCAAACCAGATATATATCTCATCCCTTGATATAATTTATATTAACAATATGGTAGAATAATCTATGCTTTCCCAAGCTTTGGTAGATTGATAGATACATGCATAAACCCACATGCACATGTGGTTTTAAAAATATTTAAACAAAAGTAGGGTTTGATTACTTACACAGTAGCTTGCTTAATTCCTTTAAAAAAGGTATCATGATGAATCTGCTTTGGAAATCAGTGTGACAGTTCTTTACTATGTGAAAATAGAGTTGTGATATGACTCAGTTACTCTACTCCTAGTATATACCCAAGAAAAATGAAAACAAATGTCCACATACAAATTTATACACAAATGTTCATGGCAGCACTATTTATAATGGCCAAAAAGTATTAACAACTTAATATCCCATCAGCTAATGAATGGATTTTTAAAAATGTAGAATATGCATACAATGAAATATTATTTGTCAATATAAAGGAACCAAGTACGGAAACATGCTACATTAGTGAACCTTGAAGACGTTCTGTGAAGTAAAAGAAGCCAGTCACAGAAGAATACTTATAATTTCATTTATATAAGATGTCCAGAATTAGCAAACTCACATGTTGTAGACTGGGTGTTTGCATTCTCCAGAATTCAGATGTTGAAATCGAATCCCCAGTTTGACGTGGTGATTTGGAGAGGTGATTAGAGCCCTCATGAATAGGATTAGAGCCTCTATAAGAGAGGCCCCAGAGAGCTACCTTGCCTCTTCTACCAGGACAGGATGCAAGGCAAAGACCATTTATGAACTAGGAAGTGGACCCTCACCATACATCAAATTTGCCAATATCTTGATCTCAGATTTCCTGTCCTAAAAAGCCAAGAGAAATAAATTCCTGTTGTTTATAAGCCACCAGTCTAAGGTATTTTGTTATAGTAGAATGGACTAAGACACATGAGAGACAGAAAGTAGACTCATGGTTGCCTGGGGCTTGGTGGTGCTGGAAGACTGAGAAAAGCTAATGAATACAGGGCTTGTTCTTGGGGTGATGAAAACATTCTGAGAGCAGCACACAAATCTGTGAATATACTAAAAACCGCTGAACTATATACTTTAAAGGAGTGGATTTTATGTTATGTGAATTACATATCAATAAAGTGGTTAAAGATGTATCATGGACATTTCACAGGTCATTACATGCAAAACTAGTGCATTCTTTTATGTAGTTGCCAAACAATATTCTGTATTCTGCATCTGGTGCAATTTATTTTAGCATGTTTACGTTAATTGCATTCACATTTGTTTTTCCATTTTGCTATTAACAGTGCTCCAATAAAACACTACTGTAGGTAAATGTTTTTGCCTGTAGATAAGTATAATTCAAATTGTTGAATCAAATTGTGTGTACCTATTTAATTTTAATAGAGGCTCCTAGATTGAGTTACAAAATGAAAAGAGCAATTCACCCTAATATTGATAGTAAATGAAACAGTCCATTTTCTTAAACCCTAAACAGCATTGGATGTAATCAATCTTTTTAACTGTTGCAAATAGGCCAATAACAATGAGTCATTCTTGTTTTAATTTGCGTTAAAAGAACTTTAGTGAGATTAGACATGTTTTCATACATTTATTAGGCATTTGTATTTTCTCTTTTGTACGTTTTCTTTTATAATATTTAGTCAGGTTTCACTAGATTTTCTTGTGTACCTTTACTAATACGAAGGATTTGCTGGTATAGTCATGCTATGAACCTTTTGTTTGCCACGTTTTCCAAAGGTGTTTTCCCCAATCTATCTTTGGTTTTGGCTTTGCTTAGCCAAACTTTCTTTTGTCATATGAAAAATTTTATTTTTTGAGGTAAAAATCTATCATTTTTTAAATGCCCTTTGTGTTTCCTTTCTTGCTTAAAAATTACTCTCTCTCTCTCCACCTCAACCCATGCTAAGCTTTGAATGTGTCCCAGATTTTATGTGCTGGAAACATAATCCCCAAATTCATGTTGATCAGAAGTGGGACCTTTGGGTGGTAATTAGGATAAGATAAGGATGTCAGGATGGAGTCCTTGTGATGGGACTGGTGGCTTTATAAAAAGAGGGAGAAGAATCTGAGTTGATAATGCAGGCTTTTGCCCTCTTGCCACTTTATATACTGATATGTTCTGAAGCAGCAGAAAGGCCCTCACTGGAAGCTGAGCAGATGTCAGCACATTGCTCTTGGACTTTGCAACCTCCAGAACCATAAGCTAAATAAACTGATTTTCTTTATAAAATACCCAGTCTCTGCTATTCTGGTATAGCAACAGAAAATGAACTAAGACAACCTCCAAAGTTATATTAACAGAAAAAATATACAGTATTTTAGTTTTTTTGCACAATTAGATTTTTAAATCAATTTTTGAATAAGATAAAGAACAGATGTGTCATTTTGAAGTTTTCCAGTGACTAGACAATTGTGCCCAGAAAATCTATTTAATAGTTAATCTATTCCTAAACTTTAACTGTGTCTTAATCCTATTCCTTCTTGCCTACTCAAGGAATTTTTTCTTGGAAATTTTTGTCATTATTCACTTTTTCTTCTCTAATGGATTATTTCTACTGGCTGATAAATATGCTATAATATCTCTCATATTAAAACAAAACAACCCACTTGGACTGCAAATCCCCCTCTAGCTATCATTTCTTTAGAGCAAAACTCCTAGAAACAATTGTCTGTTTTCACAGCCAACATCTCTTTACCCCATTCTCTCTAGAATCCACTCCAGTTGGCTTCCTGCCCATAACTCCACTGAAACTCCTCCCATCAATGTCATTTACTTCATATTGCTGAGCGCCTACCCGGCCTCAACATGTATCTTGACCACTGAAAACCAAAACCATCCATCCCCCACAGCTTACTATGTTAACACGACTTTAATGCCCTATTGTCTTCATTAACATAGTTTTATCAGGTGACTCTTGCCCAGCAAATAACTTTATGAATTACAACAATTTCCCCAAAGACCCATTAACTCAACAGTAAATAATAACCTGACTCTTCACACTTCTTGTCCCAAAATCCTCATCTTGCTATTTCCACAAATCCTAAACTATTATGTCATGATCCTTACTCACACCTAATCTAGTAGTTCTTGCATTGAAAGAACTGCCTTAAATCAAACTTCAAATTCTCAATAAAATTGGATCTTGCTTTCCCTATTTCACCAATCCCCCTCTTCCAAAGCATAAGATGTAGAGGTAGAAGACAGCAATATTGATCTTCTTTGCCCATGTAGTCCTAGGTTAATATGTAAGTTTATGTTTTAGTTTTTAAACAAAAAAGTATAAAAAGTAAAAAATAATTTTTTTAAAAAAGATAAAGGCTTATAGAATAAGAATACAAAAACATTTTTGTATACTTGTAAAATGTGTTTTAAGCTAATTGTTATTACAAGGGCCAAAAGTTAAAAACATTAAAAAGTAGAGAGTAGAAATTTACAGTAAGCTAATTATTGAAGAATTTCCAAAAATAAATTTACTATAGCTGAAATGTACAATGTTTATAAAGCTTAGAGTAATGTCTCAGGCCTTCACATTTACTTACTATTCCCACTGACTTACCCAGAGCAACGTCTAGTACTGCAAGCTTTATTCACAAGTGTCCTATACAGATATATCATTTTCTTCCATCTTTCATAGCATATTTTTACTACATTTTTTCTATGTTTAGATATACAAATACTTATCACTGTGTTATAATTGCCTACACTATTGAGTAGTCACATACCATATGGATTTGTAGCCTAGGAGTAACAGACTATACCACATAGCCTAGGTGTGTAGTAGGCTAGGCCATTCAGGTTTGTGTAAATACACTATGATGCTCGCACAATGATAAATCACCTAATGATACATTTCTCAGAACATATTCCCACAGATAAGCAATGTGTGACTGTCTTCGTATATTTATTGTCTTTCTCATCTACTAAAATGAACATTCCCTGAGGACAGACTTAGCCTGTCTTGTTCTCTATTGTATTATAGGACCTGGCACTTAGTGTGCACTCTACAAATATTTTTTGAATTGACTCATTAGTTAGGTAATTTTTTGATTGAATAAATAACTAATTATCTATTTAACTTAAATTTCATCTTTTTATCCAATAAGTTACTTAGATCTGCTTTTGGACATTCTGATCTGTTCCACTGATCTATTTTTATCTGTTTCTGGGTCATATTGTTTTCATTACTGGAAGTTACAAGTTTTAATATTTGTCAGGATAAATCCCCTTTGACTTTTCTGGTTTTTCAAAACTGTCAATTCTTCCATATGGCTTATCAAATCTAAACTTTATTATCATTTTGTATTGTTATATAAAATGCTCTTTTGGAATTAAATTTATATACTAATTGGAAAGGATTGATCATTTTTTATATTAAATCTTAATCAAGAACATGCCATGATGCCTCAAATACTCAGGTGCTTCCAGTTTTTGAGGTTTCATAATTTTTCTTGGATATTTTGTAGTTCTTATCAGTATATGTATACTTTTGATTTTTTAGATTATTTTATTGCTGATATTAATAAAAATTCTTGGTTTTATATGCTCTACTTGCCCTCATATCCAGCAACCTTAGAGTTTCAAAAAAGTATTAGTTCTAGCCGAATTCTACCAGACATACAAAGAGGAGCTGGTACCTTTCCTTCTGAAACTATTTCAAATAATCCAAAAAGAGGGAATCCTTCCCAAATCATTTTATGAGACCAACATCATCCTGATACCAAAACCTGGCAGAGACTCAACAAGAAAAGAAAACTTCAGGCCAATATCCATGATGAACATAGATGCAAAAATCTT